>JAPWLS010001497.1:0-50245 GCA_028551675.1 Tineola bisselliella
TAGGTGTTCCTTATCCAACTATTTTCGCGCGGCTGCATCATGCCGGGAAATGCATTTACGTATACGTGAGCTCGTTGCAAATGTACTCCCACGCTGCACTTAATAATACTTGGCATGATACAAAGTTTGCGTAATATGATTTGCTAAACTTTATAAATAGCTATTTATTCCAGTAAAATTACTTTTGTTATTGTAAATTAATTTATTCAGCTTTCTATTTATTTATTTTGATTTATTTAATCAGACGATTCGATATCTTTGCAGTCTTAGACTTGGAATACCATACTACAATTTTTAAGTTTTCTAAATGACGCAGGCAGTGCCTTTATCTGACATTTAAGGAATAAAAACCATTACATTATAATATATAATACATATTAGTACAATTATAATTTTCTCTATCATCATTCATCATCACAATATTCTAATAAGCTACATAAACCTTTACTATGTGTCTCACTCAAAATGAAACTAAAAGAAATACATCGATTCTTATTTTAAACACAGCAAAATTTCAATTTGAATTAAACACGCAATGTACGTCGTGTCTGTGCAAAAATACAATAAACACACTTCCAGATGTCGCGACTAACACAACCCATTGCTCACAAAATGACAAATACGCTCTTGAGGGCTTGCCGTCGTACGTGTGACGTCTATATGCGAAATTGTCAAGGGTTCTCTACTAAGAAAAATTGTATTTTTGACAAGCAATTTTTCATTATAATTGTTTTATTTATTACTAACTTTTACCCGCTTCTGCACTCGCATTTAAGTCATTAAATAAGTATCAGATATAATTTCAATAGAACTATACTCAATATTTTACTATAGTCAATTGGAAAAAGTAGTAAAAAATAATTTTGGTACCTCCAAAAATATATGTACAAAGTTTCATGATGATCGGTTAAGTAGTTGTTGCGTGAAAACGTAACAAACAAACTCACATTCACATTTATATTAGTAAGGGAAGTAGGGATTACTTATTTTCACTCTAAAATCATGCCACGAGTTAACCTTAGTAGATTTAGTTGTCGGTGAAATCGATTGAGACAGGGTTTCATGCAAATTTAATCGGCAATCACAAGTTGAGCGGACACAGCTCTCTAGCGACTAACTAATCATACAATCTACATGCTTTTTATGTTTATTTTGCGGTGAACTAGGCTATCTATATGCAAGTAATAATGCGGCAATACTTTTGACTAATAGTGCGGCTCATGAGCGGATAGTAATTTTGCTTTGGCGTATATGACATTTGGGAAGAATTCACTCATCTGTCTGTGGATCTTCGGTGGATTGCACTAATTTCAATCAAGCGTTTAATAGCATTAGTAGCATCAAGGCCGATATAGTACTTTTTTTATTATATGTCAGTAGTGTCTTTTATTCAATTGTTTCTCTGTTCCATCCTGAATTAAATTAAAACAAGCAAAGTTATTAGGATTATTTTTTTAAATAAGATTGTGTGTACAACTGTACAATGACTGTATGGGGACTACTTAGACGTACGAACTTCAGACGAAAATACGGGGGATTCCTACTCTGGAACACTTACGGGCCCGTAATCATTCACGAAATAAGAGATTTGACAGCGACGTCACAGCGGATAGACTATTCAGGGCTTATATGTTAAAATTTACGTAAACTATAGAGGTGATGGTCGTATCACGAAACTTCGGGTATGCCTGAGTAGACCCCCTGACTCCAAACAAGATAAAATTGGAATATTATCTTCGAAGGGTAATTGACGCCAAGGCCTTATGTGTTACGTTAACTATTTTTAAAATTATATTATTAAAAATAATGTTAATAGTAATCTGCATAAAGTATTTTAAAATTGATAGATCATGTTTTCGAATAACAACACTAAAATTGTAGTAATCAAAAAGTTTATCCAAAACAACAATATAATTTCATATAAACACAATAATAAAGCTAAAAACAATGTTCTCATTTCTAAATGAAAATGTTGCGGTTTCTCAGTGACGTCTGCAATTGGATTTTGTCTCTGACAATTTCAAATAAAACATGTCTTGAATAAAATTATAATACATTCATTGAGTTAGATTTTTGAATAGATCTGGTTTATTTCACTTTCAAGATACATTTTCCAGTTCCTCATTGATTTTCACTCTAACATAACATTGATCAATAAATAACAATAATACAAATCAATATCAGTATTGATTTTTTGTTGACAAAACTCTTATCACAGTTTTAACACTAGAATACCAACCGGCCAATATGACCGGTTTCAAAAATTCTTCACAAGACTTCTATGTAAAACCTTACTCATTATTTTTTGAATATGACATGACTTTTTCTAAATATATGTATTCATTAACACCAATTCTACAATAAATTTATTTAATTATATTTAATACTTTGCAAGCACAAGTCATCAGGTCATTTTGACCGGTTGGTAGAAATAGGTCATATTGATCGGCTTGCAGTTCTAGTGTTAATGAGCTAAAGAAAAATGACTTTTTTTCGGTTTTTTTATGAGTAATTTGATAGTTAACTTTATTCATGATTTAATACTCAAAAAGTTGAATCTGAAATATGCATTTATCAATTCAATGTAGTTTTTTTATAATAAAAAATAATAATAAAACACATTTAAAATAAATATTTTATTTACAAATAATTTTAGAAAATGGCACTACTTTTTAATAATACTATATATATAATAATAATAATAATAATAAAACCCTTTAGTCACGCAGGGATAGGCAGAGACAACAGACCGCTTTAGCTACACTACTAAATTCCTCTGTTTTTGTATAAACAATTTGTTTTTTTCAACAAAACTATGTGCTCAATGATTTTGTTTAAGTAATAATTTATATAAAAATTCAGTACACATATAATATTTATTGATTTATAATTACTAATAACTGTAAACTAGTAATACAACCCTTGCAAATTTAACATTTAATAAGATATTAAAAATTATTTTATAAGACTGTAGCATATGACCACACTCCGCCTGATGTTGGGCTAGAGTGCGGTCCATGAGTGGAGACAACTGTTACCACTAACAGATGACTCCACTATGCCGGCTTGAGGAGACGAATGTGCTCTGTCCAAATTGACAGACATTGTTAAAACCAACAGTTTTAAGTACTATTTCATATTATAAAGGATTCGAATTAGAAATAAAACTTAAATGAACAAGAAACGCGGTGATTTGGTTAATCTAAAGCAGTTTGTTATTTAATTAATACTTAAACGAGTTTCTGTTCATTTATTAGTGCGAGTAAATGTTGGCAGGTGTCGAAGTTTCTAAGAACTTCTCAAAACAACCTTTAATTAACGCCTAACAATCAATACTTAACATTGTCTAGTTTAAAATTTCAACAAAACTTAAATTTAATATTTTGTTTAATTTATATAGCACGCAGTCGTGAATATTTAATAGTAATAAAATTATTTTTTGTACAAGAGTACTACATATATGAGCTTAATGCCATTGACATTATCTAACTCAGCGGTCCTCAAACTTTTTTGGCGAAGGAAAAAGCCTTAATATAATTATAAAAAACTGATTTATATGTATTTATGAATAATCATATATCAATGTAATATTACGTAATATTTAGTTGGAATATTTAGATGTAACTTTATAATCTCCCTTTGGTAGGTATTTTTTGCAGTATTTTAGCCCTAGGGTTTCGCGGAACACACTCTGAGAATGGCTGATCTAACTAACTAACCTTTGTCAGCGTGAGCAGTAATATTCAAGATGCAATAATAAGAAAAAATAAATAAATTATTAAATAAGCTCAACATATACCTACATTACAATATAAAATAAATACTTAAATACAGACAATATTTGTATAACAATAATAAGCACCTAACATCTGAGCCTCAATCTGACAAACTAGGTGATTGGTATTTAGCTTTAGTTCTAGTTTTATTAAATACAAAAATTGTAAAAAAAAGCGATAGTAAGTCCCATATAATTAACAAACCACGACTTTAGAACCGATAGCTGCTTGTGAGAATTTATTTATAAGGGATTGCTTGTCACATTTGAAAAAAGAACAGCTATAAAATGGACGCCCGTTAATTCGATGTAATTTCCATAATAATAGACCTCGTCAACTATTTTCAATAGGAAAATTATTCTATTGATTCAGTTTAATAAAATTCCATTATTTAAAACTATTTTTGGAATTGTAAATACGTATAATTTAATATTAGTTTATAAAATACTGATCGATATAGAAACATAGTTAGTTATAAATTACTTATCAATATAATATTAAAAATAATCAACAATACCTAGATTTTTTAATATTTAATATTTACAAACATCTTAGGATTTACTTTTCTAATATATGAACAAACGATAAGCTTCAAATGGATACAGGTTGGACTTTGGACTGCAAGAAACAATCATTAGAAAGGGATAACTATATTCTTATCATGTGTCATGAGTCATGAGTGACATGCTGGTGTGAAAGGGACGCAGATATTTCCTTTGTCGTTCACGACACCGCGATCGTTTCCTTTTCTATTGCTTATATGCCTACAAAAACTGTATCCATTTGAAAGTTTTCGTGTGTACATATGTATTTGTTTATTTGTCATTAATTTGTTATAGTAACCTTGCATATAGCCATACTCCACTTATTGTTACTGAGTTAGAGTGCGGTCTACTTATGTATACCTATCTCTCGTTATACTTAGCTACTTTCAAGTTGATCCCTATGATCCCTATGATCGCATTGGAAAGTGGTGGTAATGCCCCTGGATGACGACTAATAAAACAGCTTATCATATACTAGGTTACTATACAACTTAGGTATATTTCCCCTAAACTTTGGATTTTAAGTCCCAAATTAACTAATCACAAGCTATCTGAGTATATTTAATGCAAGCTCCAATGTTATCTTCAGCAGTACTCTTTCGAACTGGTGGCCCAAAGTTCACGGTCATAGCAAAAGGAGATACTGATGTTTCCACGTGACAATCTTCAAAACGAAGACCGGGACAAAATGTGTTACCGCAGTGATGTGGGTCACACACTCCAGGACCATAGGCCAGGCTCTGAGAATGAATTCGAAAATTAAATTTTTGTTTTGTACATTATTGTGACCAATTATGACGCTCCCCTTAAAATAGAAAAAAAAACGGTCTTTTATTTGAAATATTTAGATGAAGACATTGGTTTTTAAAATGACCTAAAACGACTGAAAGCCTATCAGTATCATACAAGTACCTAATGCATATTTTTGTGACTTCATGGACCGTAATCTAGCTTGACATCAGGCGGAGTATGGTCACACGTATTCTATTAAAACAATTGAAAGTGCTCTTTCAAATATCTAGTCGGTACCAAAGTATCCTTGATGATTTCTTTAAGACTTATACTTACAGAAATAAAATACTCGTTGTCACAAGGAATTGTGATGCGGTCTGTGCACCTTTGCCGACCGTAACCCCGAAGATTGAGGCCAAAGTTGCCGTAACCATAATACCTAAAGTTTTCAAGTTCTTCTTTCTTCTCGTAGTGCTGGTAATATGGACTCCACCGCTTCCAGGCCCGTGCTTCTCTATTCTGCGAGCCCCATAGCCAAGAAGGCCATATAAAGCTCCAGATCTAGTGAATTTTTGGTTAGTCTCTGTTAGTTTTAGGGTCTAACTACAGGGTTTGAAAATAAATGGATATATAAAGAAAATAAATTAACTTTTTCATAAGTAAAAATAATAATATCAAACACCTTATTAAGGACTTATCTTAGACGTTAACTGGGTCGTTATTCCGCATGCGGGGATTATCCGCATATACACGCACACTTACGACTAGCAATCAAGCTGTAGTCGGTCCTTATTTACCAATGTTCAAGTAAATTGTATCACAGAATCCTTATGGCATGTGATTCGGATATCTCCCGCACCCCGCATGCGGTAAATAATCACCAATGTAAATACATACTCATATTTTTAAAAAGTTTATAAAATACTTATTTTTATTAAACATGCGTACCTGATTCTAATTGGATCAAAAATATAATTTGTGAAAATGGAGTAAATATATAAAGTCAAAGGGTAAAGCTCGGGGCACAATTATATAACCTGGGAACCCTTTTTAAATACGTTATAATTAGGTATGAATTTATGTATTATTTGCGAAAAATTATTTGGATTTGAAAATACAATTCAATAGATCTGACATTAAAACAAAATTACAACTAAATCAAAACCTAAGAATCTTTAGTACAAGTTTTATAAATTGATAACGTTAACAATAAGAACAATTTAATAAACAAGATTTTAAATAATTTTAAAAAAACTACAAGCAACGTTTTTACTTTGATAAATTTAATCCTCCGTAGTTGGAGAAAGAAAGATTAACAAAGCTATCGAAACATTAGATTCAGCTATGTAAAGACTTTTAGAGTAATTGAATCGAGTTCTGAATACTGAATCAAACTGGAATTTTCGTGTATATATTTAATTTGTATATCTCTTTCCATTCGATAATCATATTAGAATCCCTACTAATATTATAAATGTGAATGTGAGTTTGCTTGTTATGTTTTCACGCAACAACTAGGTACTTAACCGATAATCATGAAACTTTGTACACATATTTTTGGAGGTACTAGAAGTAATATAGGATACTTTTTTTTTTAATAATAATTTTTCACTATAGTTTCCATTTGACTATAGTTTCAGCTGTTTGGAATCATATTGATTAATTTCTATTGAAATGATCTCTGATACTTATTTAATGACTTAAATGCGAGCGAAGCCGCGGGTAAAAGCTAGTAATTAATAAAGCAAAGAATTACCCATGAAAAAATAGATTGCCGTGGTCTCCGTTGATTAAGTGACGTGGCAGCAGCAGGTTCCATTCCTTCACCAGACCCTTCTAATTCATCTTGTTGTGTTTGAGCATCATTTGCAGGCATAAACTCCTCTTCCATTACGGGGTCTGTAATGGTAATGTATTTCATCAAATTCTATCTAAAAATTACATTCGGCTCCACTATAGGCAGAATGAGTTGATGAGATTAGTACATCGTCTAGATTGACAAAGCTAACACTATATATTAGAGCAGTGATTCTTTGTGGCAATTGTGGCAATTTTGTGTGAAATCGTTAAAAGTGTGCCACAACAAAAAAAAAGGTTGAGAATCACTGTGTTAGAGGGTTTGTGAAGTAGGCTTTGGGTAGTAAGTATAAGTTATATATAATGCTAAAACTCCCAAAATGTTTAAAGTTTAAAATATTATTGTTAACCTAACAACCAACGGTGTTATTTAGGATATAGACTTTTAAAAATATTAATATTACTTTTTTAAGCATAATAGTCTACTAAAAGAAGAAATGGGGTAATTAATTTTCTAAACCATTTTCCGTGCCAATCACTTCCTGGTCGCTTTGAACTGGCTCTGAAGGCATTGTAATTCCGGTCGCAGGAACAAATGAACCGTCAGGCCCATAGAATCCGGTGCCTGATCCAGGACCAACTCCCGGACCAGAAGGTTCCAAGTAATCTATAGTTTATTTTATTATCAAACACAGAACTATGTATTATGTAAAGCCTGTCCAAATAAATATTCGGTGATTTGTATCTGGAGAGAGGCACTAAGGGCTGGTAATTTAATTGTGATACAATCATTTAAGAAGCCTTTACCAATATCCTAAGATAACAACTTAACTATAGGAGAATTGATTTACCGGCCCTAAATATACAAATACGGTATTCGATTTTGATTTTACGCTATTATTATTAATTGTACAAGCCATTTTTGTATATCGAAATCTAAAAATCGATGAACTTTATTTCATATAGGCCATTCTTGCTCTTGCGCATTGTCAGAATGAGGCATATGACCATATCAAGATGTTTTCTCGCTTGCACAGAGGGGTGTGTGTTACAGTATCTGCATTTTTACTTAATTTACCTTTAAAAACTTAATACAATTAATGTAAATAAAGCTAGTACCTAAACATATAAGCACGCTAACATACACACGATCATCTCAGCCATTATCAAACAGTTGTGCTTACCCTATTCCAAAAAGCACATGAAATATATGTAAATAAATTAATAATGAATTACTTACCAGTTGACTCGGGTGTCGCAGAACCTTGACCAATTCTAAAAGACCTCATGTTACATGGAGAATATCTCATTCCACAAAATCCGGTATTTCTTCTTATACAAGCACGATAATTTTGTTGTGACAAATGACGACCGTTTAACCCATAATTGAATGTTGATATTGTGCCTGGAATAACAATAAAAATGTTAAGGTAACGTACTATGCCTGAAACTGGATATCCTACAATCTAATGAAACTAATTACATTCTTTAATCTAAAGCAGCCATTCTCAAAGTGGTGTTCCGCGGAACCCTAGGGCTAAAGTACTGCAAAAAATACTTACCAAAGGGAGATTATAAGGTTACATCTAAATATTCCAACTTGATCTAAAGTAACATATAGTGTTAGTACTAGCGATATATTAAGGCAAAACTTTAGGGAGCTCATTTAAATGTAACTATCAATAATCTTATTAAAACAAACATTAAATTCGATAAAAATTGAATTGTTGAATTTTTGAACAAAGAGCTTCTTCTAACCTGGAACTATGTTGACACAGAACAATTTATAAGATACTAATACTGTATTAATCCCAAAAGACAAATTAAGCAAATTGTACGAAAAATGGTAGGGGAGACCTAGGTGAGTTGTGACAGAGGAGGGTTGTGACAAAGTCGATTTCTCCCTGCCTATACTAGTTAGCGAGTTAGTAACATTGCTCGATTTTCACTTTAGAGACACGGTACTTGATTCACCACCCGCCAGCGGCTTACGGTGAGCGGTTACGAAATTACGACGTCTGTGTGTAAAAAAATGCGAAAAATTAGTTTTTATTCAAAATATTAATTGAATATAAATCATGTGTTACTACATGTACATTGTTGTATTCTTTTTTCTTTAGTTGTATGGTTATTCAACTCTCAAACCGTTGCATTGATACTTTATGTTCGCATCGTGTTTAGAAAATATGAATTATTATTCGGACTAAGTCGTCAATTTGAGCACCTAGGAGAGTTGTGACAGGCTGTTTGATTTAATTTTTCGTTAAGAAAAAACAGTCAACCGAATAGACGCAAAATCAAGTCTGCTGTGCTTACTGACACACCTACTAAGGACGAAATAGCTCCTATAGAGGCCAACAAGAAGACGAAAAATGTGAAAAAGCGTATCTTCAAGCGTATCAAAAAAAAGAAGAAACTGAAAAAACGCAAGAAGACTAAAAAGAAGAAGAGTACAAGTGATGACGAAGAAGGGGCAGAAAATAATTGTTTTTGCTTGGTTTGGCTTGAAGCCTATACAACAGCACATCAAATGAGCAGTGGGTCCACTGCCTAGAATGCATCGGCTGGTCACACGTAGATTGTACTGGAGGCGAGCTGCGATACATGTGCCATAATTACCTATCAGATTATTCAGATTAGATGAAGTTTTTTTGGCTGATTATAATATGATTGCTCTCAAAACGATGCCATAATTACTTATAAGATATAATCACTTGTTATAGGAATTGTATATGTTGTTTTTGTTGGTACATAATGTACTAAGTACTTTTTTGCAAAAAATCGCGTTTGATTTATTTATTATATGTATAATGATATTTATTAATAATCAAATAGTCTGCATACAAAGCTGTCACAACTTACCTCGGTACCTGTCACAACTTACCTCGGTGATAGGAGAGTTGTGACAGATGGAGTAGTCTTTGTTTTTGTTGATTTTCTCAGAAACCATAATACTTTAATTAATTTTGATGAATGTTTTGGAAAGGGAAGGAATGGTGCTATATTAATTCATATAGGTCATAACTGTCGAATGTTTCTTGAACGAGATATGTCCCTTAATGTAAAAATTGTCACAACTCTCCTAGGCATCTTCTTCATCATATACCATAATATCTGGGATGTAAAAAATCGTCTTAATAAGGTTTAAGACATTTATTTCCTCAAAAAGAATTACATAAATTCACTTAATTGCGATAAAAAAAAATATTAATAAACATAACGTACATAGACTAAATATATCTTATTATACTATTTAGAATACTGACAATACCATCACAAGGCACTCAGACCCATTTATATTTTTTCAATTCATATTTAAATTTGATAATATTTTTAATATTAGTTATAATAATCGGCAATTCATTATAGAACTGCGCTCCTTCCACCATAACACTTCTTTTTCCATAGCTAGTTCTAGCTCCAGGATTTTTATCTGATCTTTATTTCGAGTGTTGAATTTATGTGTATTTTTGTATTAATTTGATTGAATATGACTTTTCTTATAAGCATGCATGTGTTTATGTAATTGTGTAACTGATAGATGTTTGGTGTCGTTGTAAATTTTTAGTGTGGATGTTAGGTAGTCGTAGTGATATATTGTTTTAATTAGCTTATTCTGCGCCATTAATAACTAATCAAATGAAAAACTTACTATGCTGTCCATGGTTTTGTCCACAAAGATTAAACTTTTCTCCATCGCTACCCAACACCATAACATCTTCATCACATTCCCCTGTAGTTCTATTTGGTTGACCCTGGAATGATAATGTCAAATGAAAAGAAAAGACAATCGCTATACATACGCATGTCACCACGCAGTCAAGCCGCATGTATGTTATCGAAACATAATTAAACCAAACTTACAATATTAAAATGTACAAAATCTAGTCTCATTTGCGTGATACCAGCATGCGCTTTTTCTATTCTTATATCACAGTTTTTACTCCCATCCCAGAAGTCTGGAAAGTCGGGTGACATGAAGTATGTCAGATTATGCTGGACCACGCCACCGCATGTCACCTCAACTGAAAAATGACGTATTATAAATTATTAATACGATAGTACTCTTACTGTGGATTTCTACATTGAAAAACCTTCTATGTCATAAATAATAAAAAACTTTTTTATATGGAAGGAATCAATGCGAACCTATCGGCGAAGCGTAGAACCAAACATAGGTATACAGAAAAAAAATACAAGAATAAGACCTAGTGACGCATATTATAATCATAAAATAGTTTTATTAGTAAAAAATCGAATGGGAGTAAATAAAAATTGTTAAATCTATCACTTACCTAAAATTATTGATATGTTTCGAAATTTAAAAAATAAAACTAGTTTTTCGTATGAGAGGTTACTAATAGATAATACGAATGATTTTTGGTACATGATCGCACAATTACTTTCACTGTAAATTTTTATATACGAGGATTATTAACTATATGTGCGAGCTTTCTATACTTTTTAATGGCAGGGTCATTAATTTAAAAAAAAAACACAATTTCAACTTATATTTATATTTAATGTCATTATTATATTATATATTCGACTTAGTATAACGAAGTAACTTAGTAAATAATATTCACTATCTTCTTAAGATATTCAAAGGATTACGTTATATTAGAAAATTTGATAGCATATTTGAGATATTTGATATTTTAATTTAGGCATACAACTTGTATAGATATTTATTTATTTATAAAGCCTACCTACAAAATTACATTAAAACTGCATATTATAAAAAGGACTACTATTATATAAACTAAATGAAATTTTAATTATAGGATAGAACGGCATGCTCAAAGTGATAAAGGGATAGATACTACACTTCTAATAAAATTACAAAAATACATAAAAATAAAAAACAAGAACCAATTAGATGTAAGGAAGAGGGGAGAAAGAAGAAAAAAAAATTAATAAATACCAATAAAGAATATCAATTACCAAAGATTTCCCTTGAAACGAATTAAAGTTAATTTTATGCTTTATAAATATAGCCTATGATGAACACGAATAAACTTAATTAAAAAGCAAACGTGCCGCGTTACCGTTGTAATACTCAGTACATCGCAGACGAATTCTCTTTAAATTATGATATAGTAACCTGCGATACACTCGGCCACAAAATCTACTTTCACCAACACCCATCGGTAATATTACATAACGCATTTTTGACCTTGCGCTAGAATTTTATCGTACTTTGATGGACATGTCTGCACGATTTAGCTTTACTTTTATTTTTAATGAGTAAATTAATATGAAAGGGAAATCTGTGATGTATATTCAAAGACCTACATTCGCACCTGCATATGAGACAGACGAGCACGTTAGAGTGAGATAGGACATATTATAAATAAATACTTACGAGACAATGAGACTTGAGGTCCCTTTAGATACCCTATACTATACCCATAGTACGTCTCTAGTATCATATTGATACCCATCAAGACAAGGATTACTTAATAAGATATACTTTGCATCCAATAATCTCCTATTAAGTAATCCAAAAATAAATCACGTTTACACAAAAAGTAAATAAGAAAACAATAAATTAAATTAAAAAATAATAATAATACAACAATAAATATTATTTAAATCGATAATCGTATACGAGATGTGTTAACCACTATGTACTAGTTTTTTGATGAATTAAAGATTTTTCAACAAACTCGTATTTCCGGTTAATTCTAATTAGAACGCTTTACCTATAGAGATTGATGGGAGGTTAGGATGGGAGGATAGGAGGATGGGAGGCAAGCTAAAAGAAAAACCTTGTTGACGACCCGACTAACACGTGTCCGATCAAGTATGAATTATATTAATTTTTATCGAAATGAAAAATATGCGTCACATTTTAGACAGCGACATCTATGAGCGAACGGTGGAGTCTTTTTTTTTAAATAGTTTTAAACCAATTGTCGTTAAAGAAACTGAATATATATATACAGAGTTAATAGTAATCAATAGTTTTTTAGAGAGACTTATGTGAAATAATTGTGTAGATAAAAATGGATTTTAATTTTAAAAATATAATTATCACAATGCATTGTGTCAATAAAAAGAACAGAAAATACAAGAAAGATGACACTGACAGACTAAACGTCAAAACCTCAAATCTTCTTAAATAAGTATTTTCGGCTTGTAGAAACGACCGCCACAGTTTTATGCAAGTTTCAATGATTGGTAACAAAGCGGTTTTTCCAATAATTTATATGTAATTTTTCGATCATTATTGTACGCGTCTGTAACGAAACTCCGCGGTGAATAATCTTGTTACGGTACATTACGTATTTGGCGTTTATTTTTCAAAGTATTGCCTTTTACAAATATTGTGTTCACTGAATCGGAACGAACATTTTTAGACAAAAAAATTTTCAGTTTCTTTCTATATCAAAAAGTTTTATACTTTAACGAAAAGGTATTCGTTTATTAATATGGCCATGCCTGCAAAGTTTTCGAAATAAATTAAGCAGAATAAATGCGACAGTAACCCGCGTATAGTATTTCTAATTGAAATAACACTAGACTATACACAATACACATATTTTATTATTTTTTATTATTATTTATTTATCTATCAAAACATGTCAGCCCCATCGTGCCTTACCTAATTCTATAAAACTTAAAATTAAAGGAGAGTGAGCTGCAGATGAACCGTAAAAATCTCAACACATATCTGATGTCGGTTCAACTAAGATGGTCTGCGCTAAATCTTCATTCTACGATTCAATTGTTTTATAAGGTAACTAGCAATAAAGATTTGAATTGTATTTTATTTACATCTTCTTGTTCCAGGATATCTATGTTAGTAAACAAAGCAACAAACAAAGTTACAGGTATTATTTAGAAAAGTCGTAAAATGTTCACTTTTAAATAAATAACTTTAAGGACCGTAGAAATTATGCCACGTCTTTCTACATAAGTTATCACGCATTGTTCTATGAAATTTTAACCACAGTATGGAATAAATAAACATGTATAGGTAGGTATATAAAAACACACACAAATCCGACACCAAAATAGAATAAATTACACTATGGATATTTATTATTACTAATTTCATACTGAACTTAAAAAATATAATGTGAATTTTACGGTGACGCATATTTAAGTGTAGATTCCAATAGACAAGAAGAATTAAACAAAAATATGCCTATTATTATACGAACAGGCTATGATTGGCGAATTACTTGCGATTACTTCTCGTCATATGCATTTCCGAAATCACAGTAGATCCATACTACGCGCAAAAGTCAGAAACTCCTATGTGATGTAAATATATTTTTTTTAATTTTGACATAATATAAGAGATTTTTGTTTTTGTAATCGATTAAATAAATAATTATTTATTTTCTAATTTAACATCAGACGCGGTACAATTATATCCTGGTTTTACATACTTTTAAAAATAAATGCGTATATGTACTCAAGGGTTAAACAAAACGTCTTTCCTGGCATCTTGTACACAACAAAAAAAGACATTGTTTTAGACGAAATAACGCAGATAACTGTGGGCTTATCACGAATTTAGTCTGGCTTTCGAATCGAGCTGTCACAAGTAAAACGGATCCGTTAGCAATCGGGATCATGAATTTTACTAGCGACTAACGAGCACCAGCAATCTATCAAATGAACGAAAGATCGAGACGTTCGAATATTAACAAAAAGTATATAAAATATTGTAGTTCCAAATCCGCACGCGGTGGCGCTGCTCAAATTTCCATACAAATCGCTTGAAGCGAACTCGGTTCGAAAACCAGACTAAAATTCGTGATAAGCCCACTGATCTATTTTATTTAAAGTTAAATTTTACAAGACGTTCTGTAAGTTGTTAGTTATTCAAAGTATATATTCTACTTTGCTAAGGTAGAGAGATTAATCGTTAAGAGTTAAAGTCGTGACGTTGTATAGTGAAGTACCCACACAAAGAGATTAAATAAATATTTTCTCAATTTTAATTACATTTTAAACGGTTGCTGGAACATCTTTTAGCTGTTTAAATACCGTAATTACGCGGAGAAAGCCACAGACTCTGCTTCTAAGACAGTGTCCATATTCAACGTATCTATTGATTTTAACCAAGCTGTTACTTGTAAATAATAATTATAATAATAACTACAAACTGATTAACTTAAACCTAAATTACTAGTAATCGAATTCCCTGGAATAATCGATTACAGTAATGCCCCGCTTTACGCGAGGGATACTTTCCGGAAAAAACTGAAATTCCTGCGACCATAGAAAAGTTGATGACTACATTATGTTTATACGCA
Organism: Tineola bisselliella; assembly: GCA_028551675.1. NCBI lineage: Eukaryota > Metazoa > Arthropoda > Insecta > Lepidoptera > Tineidae > Tineola > Tineola bisselliella. The sequence goes on from JAPWLS010001497.1 coordinate 15,124, forward strand.
CTCTTTCGCGTAATGAATTTCGCGTTATAGTGAAACCGCACATAACAGGGTCGCGTAAAGCGGGGTATTACTGTACTAATCTCACTTGGGATTCCCTGATCTGAGATATGTCTCTGATAAGATTAAGTGGCTGATTTCTATGGTCTGAGATAGGAAAGCATACTATAGACAAGTTGCAATTATTTCTAGAATACATACAAACACAACAAACGCCGAGTCCATGTGCGCAGTCGCCTGCAGCCCGGCCCTCTCTTTGTCGACAATCATAAGGGTTGAGGCATATTCCTCCTCGCGCGACAATTCCCGTGTTCGGTCGACATTCCCGTTCACCTCCCACAGGCAGGAAGTTGAATACTTTGCCAATTGAGAGTAGGCCTCCTGCAATGAAATTAATCATATACTTTATGTGGAAAAGCTGTAACAAATTTATGACTCTGACTAGTAATTTTGAGTTATCAATATAAAAATTCCCTTTATATAAGTTTTTTGGTTATATAATTCACGTCAGATTAAAATAATCGCACCGGTAAGCCGCAAACGTCTTCTAAATTATTTCGCGACCCACATGCAACTCTCAATAAATGTAGCCGAGTTCTCTTTTAATTTTTGTACTATTATATATTTTTTTAAATGTATAAAATATATAACAATATAAGATATAACGATCAGTTTGAATTTTCTCTTTTTAAGAATAATAATAATAAGAAAATAAGCTCCACGACTTTCTATTGTTTCTACCTAATATTACGCACGAATTTGATTGTTTTAAAACAATTATTAGTATTTCACTCATACATTTAAATACAGAACAATAAATAATTATATATATTTTATACCTTCTTTTATATCTAAGAAGAATCACTAATTAATAACACTAGTTTACAAATTAAAATAAAAGTCATGTATTCCATATCGTTGTATTTAGTAGTAATAACTAAACGCAAACATATATTTATTTTATTTCTATCACGTCTATAAATCAAGTTCTTATTACATCTTATTTTCATACTACCCATAAGTTAGTTTCGATTTTATTTTAAAATTTTGATGCTGTGTAGTGTTTGGTTAAATAAATATTTGTTTTTACAATGTCAAAAAGGTTGTGTAAAGTACATCCTGATCGTTTTTGTTATGTGTGTGGTGAATTTATAATATCTAAAAAAGGATATCCCATAACGGAATCACTTAAAGATGCATATTTTGGTTATTTCAAAATGACGTGTTAGATTTTTTTTATAATTTTTCTGAAACTCAGTGCACCTCAATTGTTAAGAAAAAAAAACGTTTCATTTGAAGGACAAAAACCTTGTAAACTAGTGTAATTAATCTAACATCAAGAGAAAATAAACAGATTTTTCTCACAAAATCTTTCGCTAGTTATTAGTAACACAAGAGGCTTTAGTTGATTTATTTATGAAATAATTTCCCGTAGGATTGGAGGTCTAATGAAACTCATTGTTTGGCCACAATATACGTTACTATGTACGATAAAGTTTTTTGTTATTTCTAATTTCAAACTCAACTCAAATTCTGTTTTTAAATTAAGTTTTGAATACCTATTTGTTTTCAAATAAATATATATATGTATAAATAAACTAGAATTCCCTATGTTATAGGTATTAGAACAAAGACGTCTTTGTCAATCACACCATACATAGACGTGATAGCATTGCCAGATAATCAAGATCATTTAAAGTGTCACGTAAATTATCACAGACTGCAAAAGATTAGATTTCGTTCGAATTCCTAACACAATGGAAATGAGTTGACGTTTCTTTCAAAATTTTTATATATTTTTTTGGAATAGTAGCGAGGGGGCAGAGGGGGTAAAGGGGGCATCATACAACAATTAATGAGTCGTAATTTGTGATTTTAGTGTGTACATGCCTTAATGATAATAATTCCATTTTTAAATACAAAACGACTCCCGTCAAAATATTTGTATAGATAGATATCGCTCACCTTTCTAACTCAAAGATTCCAGTGAAAGTGAAATTAAACTGAACCACGTGTTTGATTTGCTAAAAAAAAAACCTGTAAACTGACATTGACAGTGGTCTAAATGAGAGTAACTATCTTGTAAAAAATTGCCGACGAAACTTAATAGAAGACTGCATTTTTTTATTTCCCGTCTGCGGTTATGGCTGGCACTTTAATAAATATTATAGCTTTTAAAGTTAAATGTATATATGAACAATTTTATTACAATTACTCTACTTTGATTTAATTTGAAGCCTTTTAGGCTTTAATAAAAAAAAGTAAATTGAATTTTTTTTTTTGATTTATCTCTTAATTTTTCCTCAGATTTTTATTATAACGATACCTAAGGTTATTTGCGAATATAATTTCATTAATTTGAAAGACTTTATGCGGTTTATTTTCGCATATAAATTAAATAAATAAACACAAAGCTCTGACACTAAATATACCTTGTCCATACGGTATAAATATTTCTTGCGACTAAAATTTGAAGTCTGTAATTACCTCATCAAAAATTGGCGATGCTTTAACTATTCCACTGCAGAGGTCGTTCAAATTAATAAACTCAATATTATTACGCTTTTGAACTATTTAAAACACTTCTTGTGGCTTACAATGTGGCCATGATGATCACGACGACACTGATTAAAACTAAATGCGAGAATAAACCACAAAACTTAAATCGTGTTCTCAAATAACTTCAAACACCAAAATATAAAATTAAAAAATTGCAAATTAACTTGCGACAACCCTATAATAAGTAGAGATCATGGCATGTTTGGCAGAAGCCGGTGTTTTCGACATCAAGTACTGCGGACAATGTGCCAACGTTCACCGTTACGGGTTAAAACAAAAAAAAACGTGACACGCAAATTACCTTTTAAAGAAAACTTCAAGCTTCTTTAAACTTTCTTCGAAACTAAAACTTCGACCTTTTGTTTCCGTCATTTTCAGCTAATTTAATATTAATTGCAAATTTTAAGATCAAAAGTTCAACTGTACACTAAGGCCGCGTCTCCTGCGCGTGTTTTTTCGAAACATTACACAAAAACACGCGCAGGAGACGCGGCTTAATGATGTTAAGTAATGATCAGTATACATTGTTCGGACTTTACCGGACAGCCTCAATAGGGAACTGGACCGCGAATTAGCGGCTACAAGCGGTTATAGGAGAAACAATCACATGCAGTTTAACTTGAAGCAACTTAAGCGACATTAAGAAGAGCAAAGCTCACTATAATTATGTATAAAAATAAATTATATAATGTTAATGTACTTTCATATACATATACTGTAATAATATTAAAATACACAAAAACAACAGAACTACGAAAAATAAATTGATTAATAATTTGAAAAACAAACGGATGTTCTAAATATCAGATGGTTGTTTTTTGTTTTTTTTTTTTTTGTTTTTGGTGTTGTCTTGTCACATGCATATAATTACAGCATCTGTCAATTTCATTTTTTATAAATGTCATTTGAGAAGCACGTCACGTATGACACGCGGATATGTCGCCTAACCTTAATTCTGAGTGTACGGATGTTTGTTGCATCTAAACTTGAATTGATTTTAAATGATAAGAAGTGGTTCAGTGGTGTTGTTTATGTATAAAAAATGATTGTAAATAAATAAACAGCGGATGTGATTGAGTTTAAGTTTGTTTTAACAATCAAAAATAAACGGGATAGGAAGCCGCAAAATGCCTTTAAACTAGTTGTTTCATTATAAATACGTCTTCATACAATTCGATTCTTACTGGTTTTTAAAAACATAATTTTACATATACATATATATTCTACTTCTACAGAATTATTTCATTGCTGATATCATTGTAAAAAAAATGTATTTATTTTTAAATATGAAATGAAAGACAATAATAAAATTTTATTTTAAAATGAAAAATCTGTGGTCCTCTAGCTGAGAGTTTCACTGAAAGTCATCCCGAATAAATAACCTTCCAACTTGTCAACATTCTTGCGCTGAAAAATTCTTACTGGAATATTTAGTATTCGCCGCAAGCATACTCGGAAAACATGCCTGAAAATTCATTTTTCGTGTCTCTTTGAACGTTTATAACATTGAAATTTATAGGATGTTTCACTTAAAATAAATTTAATAAATATAATAATAATAAATCGGTTTTAAAGTAAAATTACGTGTCAAAATTTTCTCTATACTGGGTGATTCAGTCGAACGATTGGAGCCGAAAATGTATTAAGTAGTATTTAGCAACTCATATGAATCACCCGATAGATTTACAATTTTGTATTGTAATAGTAAATATATTACTTTAAAAAAAGCATGTCAGACTCAAATAGAAACCAAATAACATAATATTAATAAAAAAAAACATATAAATTTAAAAAATATATATAACTAATATTAAAAATATTATCAAATTGAAATATGAATTGAAGAAACATAATAATGGGTTTGAGTGTCTTGTGATGGTGTTGTTAATATTCTAGTATAATAAGATATATTTATTTATTTTTATTTATTTATTTACTTTTAGTAAATGGGCTCCAATAGAGCGCTTTTACTCGTCAATACAAATATAAATATAAATTTAATAATTATCAATTTGATTTAGCTGCTGTATACTGGCATTGTCCACTTACATACTAATGTCATAACAAGATTTTAGTCTATGTTCGTTATGTTTATTTATACTTTTTTTGCCTAAATTAAGTGGATTTATGTAATTCTTTATGAGGAAATAAATGTCTTAAACTTTAAATATATATTTGCAATTTCCCTCCTTAAAAGTTTTTAGGTCGCAGATGCAGAATGTGTTGTTGTGGTTTGCACATCTTTCAACTTTCTCAGTGACAGCGCATAAATATTAAAAATCAATTACCATGTCCTATATTTTAAGCATTTTGTTTGTTCGCGCCACTGCGTACTGTGCGAAGGAGAACAAACGAATAATAAATAATATTAACATAAAATACCCAACTAAGATATACATACAGTTTAAACTCTATTTAACGACAAACTTGACTGCTTGGTTTACTTTGTTACCCACGTACCATCACACTCACTCCAAATAACGACAACAATATGTAATAATAATAATTAGGGGTCGAACCTAGAATTATCACACAGTAGTACAGTCGTAATATCAAATAAGTATAACAGAAATGCTATACTGAAAATGGACGTAAAAATCCCGAGTACTTCGAAATCAAATTCAGACAAGTATTCCGGTCACGAGTCGGAAGTTCTTTAGCACTCCTAATCAGAGGATCACTTTGAACAGCGAGATAATCTGAGATCTCAATGGATTCTTGATGTAAGGATTAGCGGTCTTATTTACACTTTGATTAAAGTTATTGTGTTTGTTTGATTTGATTGAGCTATTGTTTATAATACTGCAAAACTGTCGAAATATCGGTTTTAAAATAGTCATAATAAAGGCTCTATAAATAAGAAAATAGATGTATGTTACTAAACTATTACTTATATCATAGTCACTGAAAGACTTACACATAAAACTTACATACAACAAAAATTTTAAAAATATGTTTTTTATGCTGTATCGTCGTATGCATTAAACTTTGAGCCTAAGTTACATTTACCGGATTATACCTATTTGTAATAACGATAAATTTTACGCATTTTTTATTGCCTAATATATTTCATTTCACAACTTTTGAATGTAATTTGTATCAAAAAAAGTCATAAGAAACACTCGGTTGCAAACGCGCTTTGTCATTTTTATAAGGATAAATTTATGATTTTTATTATCAAAATTACTTTCCTTTCTTTTTTCTTTGTAGCAATTTTATTTTATTATAATAATTTATTTTAATTTTATATAGTGCTTTGACATGTGAGCACATTTCGCTTAATATTACGTGACAGTTCAACTATAGAAATGGGTAGAGACGGCATATAATCGCCGGGTCGTAATAACATGCTACTTGTAGGATCTACAAAACCACAATTTTACAGGAGAGCAATTTAAAAATATTTGTGTAGATTCTTCGTTGTTGTATCGCAGTAACCATTGAGAATTTTTTTTTCATGAGATGAGGAATCATATTTTGAAGCCATTTAGCAAAATAAAAAAAGGCAAAATGTTCTTCTTTTTTTATTAATGGCCTCCGATACGTATTAAAGACAATTCTTCCAATGTCGAGTCAATAAAAAAAAATCTTTAATTCACACGTAAATCCTCATGTCAAAAAAAACCTGCCAAAATAATAGTAATAAGACCCGATTATATACATTTTTATTTAACCACTTTCAAACGAATTTTTTACATATTTCATTTGTTTATTTGAAATCAATATTTATATTATATTATAGCATTCAAAAACATTATTTTAAATCGCGAATGTAGGATTGCTTGTCCATGGACAATGGATAAATTATAATGAAATATGTCCGTTAGCATATAAGAATAAAATAAATTTAAAAATCGAATGAAGTTTTTATTTTAGTCTACTATTGAAAGCCTAGGCAGTAAATAGGATTAGTAATTCGTAGAAAGTCTAAACGGTAATTGAACAAAACTATTGAGCTAAAAATATATTTCAAGCCCAACTATTTATCATATGTAATGATAGACACTTTTTTGTGTTTTTGTAAAAGTTTGCGAATCATTTTTTTTTTTTGCGGAACATCATTTATTTTAGAAATGAAATTTTATTTAACTGTAAGTGGTTGTAATGAGGCGACTTCCACGAGACCATTAATCATTAACCTGTATATATCAATGAAAATTATTACACACATTTAAAATATTATTATGCTGGTACATCACGCATGCGCATATGCGGTCTGACCTTAAAAGTAAAAAAACGCTTACTTATATATTAATTAATTCACGAAAACCGGTTCAGTGACTTTCTTAACGCATTCATTATTCAAAGAACGTCTTTAAAACATTACTTACGAACAATTGGCTGGGTGTTATATCGGCATTGCTTATTTTATTTGTATGGGTTTTATTACATCTTATTCATTGTTATTATTGTTCGCCCTGTGATTGAACATTACCTAATATTGAGATACAGTGCGACGTAAATGTTTTTATTTTATTTTTTTATTGATAGCCCAGCATATGACCACACTCCGTCTGATGTTAAGCTAGAGTGCGGTCCATGAGCACAGACAACTGTTACCTCAGACAAGTAAAACGGATCCGTAGCAATCGCGCGCAACAACTAACGAGCTCCATCTATCAAATGAACGAAAGATCGAGACGTTAGAAAATTAACAAAAAGTATGTAAAATATTGTAGTTCCAAATCCGCACCCGGTGGCGCTGCTCAAATTTCCATACAAATCGCTTCTCTGTCCTAAAAACTGTTACCACAGACTCTGTCCAAATTGACAGGCCACACTCTTCCGGTTATATATCTCGTGTGAATATGGTTTGTAACGTGGACAAGAATGAATAACCCAATTACTTAAAACCCGTTAATATTCAACTTTAGAAGTTTAAAAAAGTAAAGTATGATATAAAATCCGTGTAAAGTAACCTTCTCACGCCTACATTCTACTACGTTATAACACAACGGGTTTGTTTATACCTTGCTCACCCCGTAAACCACTTGCCAGTTGCGACGACTCCGGATAGCCAACCTGTTTGAGGACATCACCAACTTGACCGGGGTGAGTAATCATTGGACTTTTTATTGAGGACATAACTTTTTTTATTATTATTACTAATTTGCGATATTGCGTAAACATTTGCTTTATAATTAAAATTTAAATGGTAAATAAAATCAATGAACTTTAGACATTTAAAGAATCTCATGTCAATACCTTAAAATATTATAACTGAATTAAGAATCAAAACCAAAAATCTTTATTTCATATTATATGCCATTTAGACGTATAGTATGACGAGAAGAAATCACAAGAAACCAATCATAGTTTGTACAATATAATATTAGTAAGTACAATTCTTGCTTACCTTTAATTAGGCATCGTAAAAAATGAATGTAAATTTTTAAGGCAAAAATTACAGACTAATATAAACACTTAAACGTAATTCTGACTTGTACCAAATATTTTTCTTTCAAATGCTATTGCTAGTTGCTCTTGGGATGCTGTAATTTATCTCAAAATATGTCAAGTCGTTCTCTTAGAATATTTTTATAGGCATAAGCTAATCTTTCTTTAGTGTCTAAGATCATCCTAGATTATATAGACCAGCGGTTCTCAAACTTTTTTGTCGAAGGAAAAAGCCTTAATATAATTATAAAAAACTGATTTATATGTATTTATGAATGATCATATTGCAATGTAATATTACGTAATATTTAGTTGCAATATTCAGATGTAACCTTATAATCTCTCTTTGGTAGGTATTTTTTGCAGTATTTTAGCCCTAGGCTTGCGCGGAACACACTTTGAGAATGTCTCTCATAGACGATCAGGCTAGTAGATTATAGGACCCTGATTATAAACATAAATTATATAATCAATTATTGTTGTAGAAATTAATTCATTGTGTTTAATTATGTAATAATTTACGTGTGAATTAAAATTTTATAATTTCTTATTGAATACTCGACATTGGCAGAATTGTCTTTAATATATCTATATCTGAGGCCATTAACAAAAGAAGAAGAATAATAATAATTAAATACTTTTTGTGACTGATATAAATAATTTAGTATAATAGCCTCAGATCTCTAATAAAGGCAATTCCATTAATGTCGAATAGGTATTCGGTCAGCCCAAAAAGAAATTAGGTACAAAATTTTAGTACTTAGCCCTCGACTTACGTCGTTTCGAGTTACATCAAACAATTTTTTGACACTATTCCTCAAGCATACGTCAATTGTTTTGATTTCCAGCATAGGATAATTCACTTGTCGCAGTTCTTTCCTCCAAACACGACTTCATTGTTGCAACCATTGGATCAAGGAGTTATTGCGTCTTTTAAGGCCTATTATTTTTGAACTCAACCCTTGGATTTTTCATGTAAACATATGAAAAAATATGTCTCGACTTACGTCGTTTCGATTTACGTTGCTTATTTCGAGAATCTGCCTGTATACTTAGATAAAGAATCTCTATCAAAATGCTTTGTATATCTAGATGTCTGTACTAAACAGTAATTTCATTGTGTCAAATAATATTGAAATCAAATGAAAATAGTTTACTAGCATAGGCACTAAAAGCGTGCGCTTGCTCATCGTTAGACTCTACCGTGACTTCAGAAAGGCGTATAACAAGAAGACCACAAGAAACTCGTCAATCATGACGTCATATGATGATAATAATAATATGTATCCATTTATTATTATAATTATTAAAACAAAAGTGGTTTTCTTGAATGTTCTAATCAGTTATGGTGGTTGATATTTTGTAATTAATTTTTACTTTCATTTCATTGTTAAGATCATTCCACCGTGTCTTAAGCGATGTTTACTTGCTAATGTGGTCTATTTAATTAGTTTTATTTCAATATTCTACTTAATACTTTAATGTTAGAGTATATTTTTCTTTTAAAGTTGCAAGTAGAACAGAATAAATATAATTGTTTTATTATTTAAAATTCTTAGAAATAACCTCTTTTATTTTGCTATAGGTGTAATTAGCTGTCAAATTTTAAGCTAAGCAAACTTTAGCTGTTACTATCCAAGTATAAGTAGCTTGCAATAAGTTAAGACATCCACCACAATAATATGGCTGATCTGCCCCAATTGATCTCAAAATAGATAGAAGAAAATGTATAACAAAACAAATCTAAGTGGGTAATACATTATCTAGAAGACTAGAGCGATCGTGGCTACTTCTACTAACTATCTATGTAACGTTATGTATAGGTACTATGGACAAACGGTTAGCTTCACCAACTTAAGGATTGTGTTCGCTTGTACTTTTATACCTATAAATTAATTTTCGTTAGCTTACACATCGACTAAAATAAATCGAATATTTATGATGTTTGATTTTTTTAAATAAAAATATAATACTATTACTGCTTCTTCTATGACAGTTGGTTATCTGGAAGAAATTACTTTTAGTGATAAGATCGCCAATTGCTCTAAATCTGTTTTCTATGAATTAATTTGTATCAGCATTGTTTTTTTTTTAAAGTAATAAAGTGTTTATTATTATTATTATTATAATGTAAGCTCTTGGTCAATATAGGCATTTCAACCTTATTATAAATTATGAAGCTGCATTTCTTATAAAGTAGGTAAACAAGTCGAACATTAAGGAAAGACATTTTGTCGTTATAGTTGAGTCAAGAAAGAGTGGTACCGTTTAAAACGATTCGCTTTTAAAATCTCGTTGCAGATGTAGAGTTGCGTGACGTTACTAAAATTAAATGTAGGCAAATTGCACATTAGGAAAATTGGGTTAAGTGTAGGAAATATTTGCTTTGTTGAAAGGAAATTATTTTAAAACGAAACTTGAACTTAAATTGCAATTAGACATCGAGCTCTTGTGAGTTATACTGTGAATGAAATTTCTTAATTCAATTTGTTGACAAGATATTCATAAAATACATGACAAATATATGTATGTAGCTTATATATACGTAAAGAATAGATCTAAAATTTTGTTATGAACTGTTTTAAACATTAAAGTGAAATAGAACGCACAATCGTTGGGAATTATCTTTTATTGTAAATTATTTACAATGATGATTTAAGTAATTTGAAAGACTATTGCCGCTCGTAAATTATAAATAATAAAATATAAACTCGAACAGCCGCAAAAGATTTTTTTATAATTTGAGACCTTCTTTATTATTGGCCGATTTTGTTAAAAAAAACTAATTTCATTTAACTTCAATTCATAATAATAAAATAATATTATTTATACATTTATTTAAAACATTATCGCCTCATTTAATTACTATACCTGCTGGGAAAAACCCTTTGCCGTCCCGATTATTCGATATATTTTTCTTTTCGTAATCATTATAAAGCACAACACTAGAAGTGTCAGTTTTTGTATTATTCCGCTTATCCCACAAACTCGTAGCTTCCGTTACACAAAATAAAAACACAAATAAAACTAAACTAATAAATATAATCGATTTTGTACACATCTTAAGTCTGTCATATTGTATTTAATTAATGTGAAATTAACTACGAAAACCTCCATTTAATAATATATTATGAATAATTATATTCGCGCGTAATTTTTGAATTTTCTCCCGCGTTCGCCCGATAACCATGTTGCAATCACTTGCGCGGTTTAGCACAGACTGACCGGCGCACGCGCAGCTACAAGAAGCTGTCGAAAGTTTAATCGATGTTGATAAAAAAAAGTATAGTTTTGCACATTACTTGGATGGCTTCCGTTCACTTTAAATTTTTATCCTTTTTGTTTAAATTTGCTATTACATTAAGAAAACAATTCAATTATTTTACACAAATTTAAACAAGTAATACATTAGTAACATAGCAAAAATAGCGTGACATACAATCAGTGGCGTATTATAGCGAGCTTGATTCGCCCCCGGGCACAATACACCCCCCCCCCCCTTCCTACCCTCCTTTTCGAAAAACAATGTATGTAAATTTAAAATATATTACTACTAAAATATATTACACTAAATTTAAAATATATTTTCTAAAAATCAGTTATAATAATAATAATGATAATAATTATCCAGCAAGTTTCTGTTTCGCGGACCATTTGGATTAGCAAATGTCAAATGGCAATGATAACAAATCAATCTCCATTCCATTTTATGCATTTTCTTTATAATCATTTAAAAACTATGAAAAAACAATAATTTTTATGATCGCATTAGAAGCAATTGAAACTGTATCGAACTTTATAACTATTAATAACCTCATAAATCGTAAATTGCAAATTATCTTTTGTTCTTTTTGTTATTATTATTGATAGTACCGTTAGCATAAGAAATGTCGGGGCGGACAGAATGTTTAAAATTATGTGAACTGTATCTACAGTGTGATAGAAAACATCTGCTCTTATTATTTTTGTTTAGTGACACGTTAACACACGCTTGTGAAATATATTTTCACAACCTATTTCTTGGTAATTTAGTTAATTGCCCTACTTTGCCACAGAACCTCTGTTAGCGCGCTAGTTTATCACGCAGAGGTCCCAAAACAAATATTTATTTATTTATAAATACGATTTTATTTTAAAATAAATAAACTTTTGTTTTAGGTCTGTTTGTTTTGTTCTAATACATACATACATATCTAGGCATACTAGTTTAACTCCTGGACGTAAAATGAATATATTTTGAACGACCATCATAGAAGCGTGTCTAGCTTCTCATTAGCTTAGCTATGTGACATTAGTTTTCAAAATAACCTTACCCCGCTTTCCCTCGTAATAAGGTTGTAGTAAACAGTTAATCATTAAATACGTGTCTTGTATCTAGGATATCTAATTATGGATGTCTAGTCTAGATTGTGGTTACATTCGTATTAAGTGCATTTTATGTCAATTTGTTTGTACAACTATTTTTCTTCAATTCCTTTAAACCAGCGGTTCTCAAACTTTTTTGGCGAAGGAAAAAGCCTTAATATAATTATAAAAAACTGATTTATATGTATTTATGAATAATCATATTGCAATGTAATATTACGTAATATTTAGTTGGAATATTTAGATGTAACCTTATAATCTCCCTTTGGTAGGTATTTTTGCAGTATTTTAGCCCTAGGATTCCGCGGAACACACTTTGAGAATGGCTGCTTTAAACTACTGTTAGTCATCTTTTAAATTCCTAATTTAATAACTTTTAGTACCAAGATCGTCTATAAATGTATTGTTATATAAAAATATGTATTTGTTAACAGAATTTATAATTAATACTTTGTGACAATTTTATATGGCTCGACATGTAGAACTAGATTCAATGTTAAGCTAAAGTTATGACCAATAACTACCACATGTCAGAATGTGATGAATTGTTTTTAAATTCCTTTAATTTGTTTTTACTAGTATCATTATAATGATTATGTTTTATAGTAATAAATAAATGTCCATCCATTGATATTACCGTAAGTATATTATTTATAATTTATTTTTTAAATTTAATTTATCTTGAATTTCCGCCATCTTGAATTCGCTGAAGAACGGCAGCCATTGTCAATAAAATAAACTTAATATTTTTAATCTTGACTTTTTGTTAAATTAACTGCAAAGTTTTTTACAGTATGTAATATAAACACACATATCACGTCTTCTTTCTCCCTTTTTTTTGAATCTGGAAACATTTCATTAGTTTATTAAAATAAAAAAAAGAAAGTCGTTTCTATACATTTTATTGCCTTATTTTCTTAAAACCTAACACTTCGTTGAACATTGGGCATTAAAATTTTCGTCTACTTTTTATTTAATTCTAGAAAAACATATCTGTACATAGAACCGCACTATATAATTAAAATAAACTTTCAATGCTTACAACTAAATAAAAACAATACAAAATAACAAATATAATTTTTATCAAACATATTTTTTTACAATTTAATAAATACTGATTTATAACAAATTATATTGTCAATAATTATAATAAAATAATATATATTTAATAATAATACAATATAAAACATAATATTAAATCTCCAATTCAAAAAAAATACGTTCGAATAGACGTTTTAATTTTCGTTCAGAAATTATCAAAAATTGTGCAATTAAAAAAGAATCGGTAACATCTTTAAATGTGAAAAATCTCCTCAAATTAATTTCAAATCATTGCTTTTAAATTTGTGAAAATTGAGATCTGAATAAAAAAACAATACTTACGCAACTTTACGGCTACGAACAACAATCTACCAAACCCTAAACTATTTTTGTCTAACATTTACACTAATATATATTTCACTTAACAACATTTATTTACGTGGCTTTACTAACTTTGACACGTTCAGAAATATTTAAACTACTACAATTGCCATCTCACTTATTCGTTCAGAAATCGAATCACAAACAGGACGTAAATTTGGCACCTCACACCTTAAAAATATATGCTACATTATAGATTTTCTCAGAAACTTGATGACATAAATTTCACTATTTACCTTATGCTTCCATATTTAAAATATCTTCACTAAGATAGTTAAAGAAGCAAAACTAATTAAGTCTATACTAAATATACAATATAGGCATCCTGCTCACACTCACACGATATTATATATCTGTCCTACTCACACAAAGACTTGAGTATATTTTAATGATTTAGAGGGTAAATAAAACTTCAAAAATTCTAATAGCTAGAAAAACACTACAGTCTTCGTGATAGGCTATATAGAAGAATTACAACGATGATAAAGGCTCAAAATAGTATTTACATAAAACATTAAACACATGCAAAAGGTTCATACAGGTAAAACCTTAGCATAAAACAAAACAGGTATAGGTATATATGACTGCTTCTTTATTTTTTACCTCAAGTCTAGGTCAAAATAATCGTAACAATACATTAAAAGTGAACTTCAGTGGGCTTATCACGAATTTTAGTCTGGCTTCCGAACAGAGTTCGCTTCAAGCGATTTGTATGGAAATTTGAGCAGCGCCACCGCGTGCGGATTTGGAACTACAATATTTTAGATACTTTTTGTTAATTTTCGAACGTCTCGATCTTTCGTTCATTTGATAGATTGCTGGTGCTCGTTAATCGTTAATAAAAATTCATGATCCCGATTGCTAACGGATCCGTTTTACTTGTGACAGCTCGATTCGAAAGCCAGACTAAATTCGTGATAAGCCCACTGTAGTCCATATTGAATTTCTGGAGAACGTATTACTTCTATACCTTTATATGCGCCTATGTCGCCTATATACTTTTTTTTTTACTTATTATTGTGACTTGGACGTAAAAGTTAATAAGACTTCCATAAACCTTTAATAGCCTTAAGTTTTGGTGACTTTTTCTTCGCCTCAAATTCTTGCTTGAAACTTATAATAAATTTGTCGCGTAAACTCAATCGTGGTGTTGTGGGCTTCAGTAGAAACTGCTTCAAATCATTCGTGAAACTTTTTGCCGTATAATTAGGCTCGTCCTTTCTCGACTCGTTAGTATTCGAATCCAAAAACGAAACAGATTTAATCGATTGAACCGAATTCTTTCGCTCACGTCGTTTTCGTTGAGTCGATTTTGACGTTGTAACTTTTGTGGAGGGTAAACTGTAACTTCTCGATACGAGCGAATACACATCGTTATCGGTCGAATCGAGTGTTTCGGTGGATCGATTACAAATCTTGCAACAAAGTTGACAATGTTCTATTTCACTATGATATCGACCATTGCAATACACGAAGTTCTCTTTCAATTTCCGCGTAGATCTCTTCTCTTTACTTCTAACAGTTTGATTCAAATTGGATTCGGCCCTCTTCGACCGTTTCCGTTTACACTTCGGACAATGACGTCTCGCGATCTTTCGGAGTTCCTTCAAGAATTCGTAATCGATCTCAAAGTATTTCGCATCCGGTTCCGAGTAATATCCCTCGCTTTTGTTTTGATTAAGCGTGGAGTCCTTTCTTGGTTTTTCTTTGATAGTTTTCTTCTTGTCCTCCGGCTGCCCTGGGTCCGAATAGTATCGGATGTCGTGATCGTCGTGCCGCGAGTATGTTTTGGTGTATTGACAATGATTGCAAAATGTGACCGATTTATGTTTATTCGGCGTGGGGGGCAAGGGTCAGGCTTGCACTGAAGGCACCCACAGCGTCTTGCTTTGTTCCTCTTCAACGGCCGCCTTCAAGTGCGTACACATGTGAGCTATGTTCACACCGGCTGGTATCACAGCTGAAACAAGGTAACACGGAATCAGTACTGTGCCATATAACCACACTCCGCCCGATGTCAAGACTAACAGATCTCCAGACTAGGGAAGTTGCGAATATTCGCATCCGCATAAATCGATGCGGAGCTGATGCGGATGTGGATCAATATACCAGCCCTTGTGAAACAGACTAGAGTCCGAATAAGCGGCTATTCTACTTTTCATTAAATATAATGTTCCAATATTAAAATTTAATTATTAAAATAATTAATTAGTAATAGTAATTCACTCACTACTTTATTAATAAATAATCAATTTAAGTTTTTTTCTTAAATTGTGATATAAATAAATTTTATCGCTTGACGAAAATAAAACTTATCTTTAATTTTAAAATAATTTTTTTCGAAGATAAGTTATATATATATAAGAGGAAAGTAAAATTTTTTTCCAAATTTCTATTCACAATTATTTGAGTCAAAAATTTTACTTTCCTCTTTGCAATAATTTTAACAGATCTAACACAACAGTTGAAAAGGTATTTTTTGTGTTAAACAATAAATTTTAATATAAACAATGATAGTTTTTTGATTAAAATCCAAAAAAAAAAGTTATTTTTAGTTGAACTTTAACCTTGAATAACTTTTAAGCAAGTGAATATATGGAAAAATATTAAGAGAAAACTTTTGTAGAGCGTTCAATTCTCTACAAGAATCATTGTTTGCCATTGCCATTTATGAACTGTCATAGAAACAAAAAAAATAATTGTAAAAAGTGCCAAAACCCCATGTTATTTAAATGGGAAATGTATCCGGTTTAATATCAATATTAAGAGCTTATATGGGTCTGGTATTTTTTTTTAGGTCGTAAACTAAAAATTTTCGATGCAAAGTCAAAAACCAAATTGGTTAACGGACACCCTAATATATATTATTATAAGACTATATCATACGATTATACTAACCTGATATATAGTTCCTATATTCATTCTCCTGTTTGAGCGCATGTTCATACATCTCCTTGGCAGCCTTCCCTGACACTTTGTCAGCAGGGTACCGCGTGTCCTTAACCTCCTTTATTTGCTTAGTAGATTTAAACTTTATTAATAATACTATCGGATAGATCTGTTGTTTGTGTAATTTCTCTATGGTTTCGACGCTTATGTCTAAAATGCAGTGGATACCCTGAAAAAAAAAAACAAATTAGAGCAAAAACCTAAAAAAAAAGACGTACGCATCGATGACATCGACAAAAAGACGCGTTCCGGTGACGTTATAAATGTCAATTTTAAATTAGAAACTTTGAATAATAGAAATGAGGAACGATAGGGACGTGCGAATGGCGACTTCCGTGTTGGCGATGAATGGAAACGGATGTGCTTTTAGGTTAAGATTTAAGAAGCCATTATAAATATTTTATCTGTAATATAGTGTAAATATCATATTACGGTTTCATTTAAAGATATTTTACAGTTCTTTTGGCTACAATTTGAAATAAAATAAAGATAGCCACATAAAAATTAATCCAGAACAACAATTATTAAAACCACAAACCTTTTCACACAACTCTTTAATAGATCGAAGTGGTATACAGTAGTCTTGATGACCCGACCGCCGACGAGGTTCCAAGTGAGTGCCAGCACACAAAGCCCGCTCGAGAGCTGTCTTCGATAATGTCTCCCACCTAACCGGAGCGAATATTCCGGGCCAATCCGATACTAACTTCTGCACGACACATTCCCACATTGGGCCCAGAACTACTACTGGACGGTGATTGCCATCTGTAACATGAACAAAAACCTGTTATATTTTAGTTCAGACTTCAGTGGACTTATCACGAATTTAGTCTGGCTTTCGAATCGAGCTGTCACAAGTAAAACGGATCCGTTAGCAATCGGGATCATGAATTTTTACTAACGACTAACGAGCACCAGCAATCTATCAAATGAACGAAAGATCGAGACGTTCGAAAATTAACAAAAAGTATCTAAAATATTGTAGTTCCAAGTCCGCACGCGGTGGCGCTGCTCAAATTTCCATACAAATCGCTTGAAGCGAACTCGGTTCGAAAGCCAGACTAAAATTCGTGATAAGCCCACAGTATATCTATATGCACCCCCCCCCCCCCCCATCACAATAAAAAGGGGGGAAAAATAAATAAAGAATAAATATACAATTTTCTTTTTATTAAAATGCCCGCCATACTATTGAAACTTATTAATAGCCACTAATCAAATGTTCTTGGTTCACCACACTCCTTCTTAGATGGGATATACCTAATAACTCTTCTACACGCCCTAAGATGGCGCTTTCATTTAGTTTATCACATAACATAATATACGCCTTTAATGACACAACACCGTTGAATCTGTACTTTTTCTATTTAACTTTAATAATATGTGTTCTTTTGTACCAGCAGTTGAAGGTGTTATTAAATAAAGACAAGGTTCTCGTGTGAGGTCGTGACGTTCATTGATCTTGTTTATTTCAACTTTGCTTATATACTAAAATTACAAGGCGAACAATATTAAATTTAACTATTATTGTCATTGTTCTAATGTTACGTTAATCATTATACTTTATTGTTATTATCGGAGGTGTTTTAGAGGAACTTATGTATAATAATAGTGAAGATTAAAATGGATTAAAAATGTAATTATCACAATGCATTGTGGCAATAGAAAGACCAGAAGAAACAAGAAAGATGACACTGACAGACTAAACTTCAAAACTTCAAATCTTTTTAAATAAGCATTTTCGGCTTGTAGAATCGTCCGCCACAGTGTTATGATATCGGCATCCATTAACGTATGAGGTTTCAAACTAATGATCTTAAATCTAATATTACGTCCATTTATGAATATAAAAAAACTTACAATGTAGCTTTTCAACTCTCAAATAAGAAAGCAAAGGCAAATCATCGCTCAAGGTGCCAGAGTCGCTCCACCACCCGAGTTCAGTGTTGGAAAACGAGGCCAATTCTTTCGAATCGCTATGTTTCTTCCTTCGAAAGAACGATCTTCGAGCTGTAGTGGAGCCACGTCTTTGTGCGTCCGTCCCTTCTAATGAAGCCATCGATCTACGTAGAAGGTCTTCAACTCTAAAATATAAACGTATATTAGATACAGGTATACTATGTAAAATTTAAAAATAGACCTCACTATTATTACGTTTTTTAATTTTTAAAATGTTATCATGGGTACACTCAACAATCTTCAAATGGATACAGATTGGACTTTGGACTGGAAAATCAATCATTAAAAAGGGAAAGGGATGGGGGGGGAGGGAAAGGGAAGGAACTGTATTCGTATATCGTGTCGCCTGCGTTCATTCGTCGAAGTCGAAGCATGTGTGAAAGGGATGCAGATATCTCCTTTGCCGTTCACGACATCTTGGTCGCTTATATACCTACAAAAACTGTATCCATTTGAAAATTGTCGTGTGTACCTTTCCTGTGACTTATTTAGAAGCATACTTACTTAAATTTGCTAGGTATAGTCCCCCATTGCTGTTTATTCCCTTTATAGTCCAATTGCCAAGCTCTCCACAGTCCGGGGGCTCCATTGAACAGCGTATTGTCAACAAACAACACTTCATCCTTTCTGAACCACAGAGAAAATGGGTCAATCGTATCCATGCCCGCTGAAGTTATTTTATGACAACGGTCGAAACCCGCGCGTATGTAGAACGCATCTCCCGGCTTGTCCTTATTTTCGTGATACTTCTGAAGATCATGACGTACTCGGACACTCACCTAAAAATAAAAAATAAATAAAAAATATTAAACTTCAATTATTCTATTTTATTTCAGATAAATGAAAGGCGTGCGCTTCCTCATCGTTACGACTCTACAATAGCTCCATAAAGGCGTATGACGAGAAGAAGACCTCAAGAAACTCATCAATAATAGCCTGTACATGAAATAATTAACAAACAAAAAAACAAATTTTAATTCAGAGAAAAACAAAACAAAAACATTCTTTATATAAAAATATACAGTTACCTATACAACATTAATTTAAAAGGACTCTTATTACGTTTATCATCGTTCGTTTAGATTTTTTAATTACCAAAAAGATATTGAGAAAGTGGATTGTTTAAGTTTCGACAATAAAACCTAACAGTGTACAAATAATTATTCAAAATAAATCGCCGCAGTCATAAAAATCGTATAAAAGGAACAAACCTTATCTGCCGGTTTAGCCAATTCCAAAGCGGCCTGTTCCGCTGTAGCATGTCTCAGGTCGACATTATTATACTCCAATATCTGATCACCAGTGCGAAGACCAGCATTATAAGCGGGACTATCAATTTGTACACTATGAACGAAAATACCAACAGCATTCCCACCGACCAAACTGATTCCCAAATCAGAACAATTACGCATCTCAATAAGAAGGAATCTAGGCAGCTCCTTGTTCCCTTGACTGGACCTTAACGTTGAGGCTTCAATAGGAGTGTCCATTCTCAAGGATTGTTGTGGCCCGGGCGAGTTTCTCGGCGTAGGAGATCCTGATAATGACACTTCTTCATCATGCGAGCTCTCCCCAGATGATGAGCTTCCAGAACCTTCCAACTCATACTTGTATTTATCGGGACTGTACTGAACTAACATTGTAATGGAATTGCCGCATTGTCTCAACACATTGGCTGCCAATGTATAAGTCGCTGAACGCATGTTTATGCCACAAACTTCTAGTAATTGATCACCGACTTGGAGACCAACCTGACTTGCCAATGAATTTTCGTTGACTGTCGAAACAAATACTCCGCCTGTGTCGGGTGGACAAGATATCTGAATACCTAACGGCTGTAGACTTTTGTCAATGTGGACTCGTCTTAATTCACCAGGTAAAGGCTTATTCCATCCCACCCCACAATAATCCGGCATGGAGTTTCTTGTTCCTTTGTTTAACTGTTTAGATCCACGACCTGGACTCAACACTTCAACATGAAATGTGGGCATGGGGGAATTCCTTTCGGAGCTTCTCTCAATAGAGCCAGTGCTGAGTTTTCCAGCAGAATTCTTTGACGTAACACTAGGATTGGACGGTATACGAAATCTTTGATTTTCCTTCTTCCGGGGGAATGTTCCGCCTTCGTACGCCGGGTGATAAGAGTCGCTACCTCGATTAATTTTTGACACGGGATGCAAATCCGACATGTTGTGCGAATGTGTGAATGAGGGCATGTCAAAGCTGGCTCCGATGCTTTCTCCCGATTGACTTTGTGGTATATTCGTTGGGCTTGCTAAATGGGAATATCTACTTGAAGAATGTGGATTTGAATTCACGAATGGGCCTCGATAATATTGAGATTGTAAACGGGACTGAGAAGGCAGGGTGCCTGTCATGTTTAAACCTGATGACAGACCACTGTTTATACTATCAGGTCCAAAACTATCACTGTCTGATGGGTATTTATTCACAGTTTTAGGCGAAGAGGATTTTTTTGGTGAATAATACTGTCCGAGTATCTCTTTAGGGTGACTTTTCATTGAATAGTCCATGGAGCTTGGCGATTTACTCGTTGAAACAAAGTCTAAGGAACTAGGACCTTTATTCGAATGTGCAATATAATCCAACGAATGAGGACTTTTATTTCTGTTCCTTGTTACTGGTTGGTACTCCAATGAGTCGTCTGAGGGATTCAAAGCATGGCTTAAACGGTTAGTGTTGAGATCATGCTCAGAATAATCTGTCAAAACCATTTTCTCCTTTTCTGAAGCTCGTATTTTATCAAAGTTTATGACATTGGGGGATGCATAAGGATTGTGTATTGATAGAGAGGCAGGCTTTGGAAAATGCGCATTAGCAGGGTTGACAGATGATTCGATCGATTTGTAGACTGAATGTCTTGCAGGGGTAGTCGCTTGCGTCAAGGGTTGGTGTCCCAATGGTATAGGGTTTGAGTTCCTATTCGTATTGGATCGTTGAGGTTCCGGTTGCAACTTTGTGGGTGGACTGAGAAGTATGGAGAGTGGTGGTCTTTCCTTCCGTGATCTTGGTTGAACAATTGTACCAGTAGGATGCTCTTCCAATATAAAATTAGCTCGTGCTTTAGGCCATGTGCCGCCATTATTCTTAGCTGATTCAGAATTTTGTTCTTTGTTCTTCCGCTTCGAGCGCTTTAATACACTACTGGTTTCTTTGACTGTGAATTTAAAAAAAAAACAATTACATTGAAAGCAAAGTTCTTTAAACACTTTATGTATCAAAAAATAAAGATAACATTATATAAAAATATTTTATATTATAATATAATATACTTACTGGTTTTTCCATGATAACTGTCAATCACTGAGTCCAATTCAGCTATTGCCGCAGATTCGGGTATCTGTCGAAAATTAGTAACAATTGCTTTTCTTAATATTTCACTTTGATACCGAACCAAAACAATAATAAAAACCAAATGATACCTGTTTTTGTTTATCCTTAGATTTGCTCCTTCCAGTGACGGCTTCAAATTTTCCCCTAATCATATCCCATGTGCCTGCAACCATCGCGAATCATTAACTAACAATGTTAATAATTATTTTTTAGACGTTACAAGTCAAAAGGTAATATATCATTATTACTTTTTACTACATATGTTTTACTTTATGTCAGATGTATCAAAACGTTAAGTTAAACTGTTCCAAAATTATTTAATTTAACATATTACTTATGGTCAAATGACCGGGCCCGTCTTTTTACTATATATATTTATTTTACTGCTACAACTCAGGTTCATTTCTTTTTACCATATAAAAAGCAGTTACTTATGACCAATTATCCGGACTAACGCCAAAATTAAAAACCTAATGAAAAATCCTATATCAATTTCTAAAATAACCACGTACATTCGACAACCTTCAAATGGATACAGGTTGGACTTTGGACTGGAAGAAACAATCATTAGAAAGGGATAACTATATTCTTATCAATGTGTGAAAGGGATGCAAGATATTATAGAATTCGTTTCTCTTTCTATCACTAATATACCTACAAAAATCGTATCCATTTGAAAATAGCCGTTGAGTGATGTTTGAAGTTTATCATCACCATCTGAATACGGGGTTTAGACATACACTCTTTCGAATACAAGGTCTTCCTTTTATCATAATAAAAACAACAATCTAATCTCAAGATAAGAGTATAGATACGACAGGTTTAACTTTCAGACCGTATTACTGTTTACAATAACATTTAATTTCCCGCTTTTTTAATTTTATTCAAATTTTACTAAAATAAAAAAAATGTTAATAAAATTCTAATAATAACATTAAAATCTCTGGTAGATTTATATTTTCTTAAATAAATACATTTTTAATTACATTATTATGAAAATAATATATATTTAAAAAAAAAACTGAAATTTAGTTGATCATTTTTGTATCTATTTTATACGTATAAATACATATTTGACATTAAAAAACCAATTGGTTCTATAATTCTATAAAAATACATATTTATTGAAAAAAATCACTGCAAAGCAATAAACAAAAGAATTTCAAATTAAAAAAAAAACAAACCTCTTTCCTGATGTATTTTCCCTTGACTACCCGCGGCCACATGGTACACGTAGCGCCGATCGTACTCGGGCAAACTTTGCTCAATGTGTACCTGAAATACATATATACATACAAACAAACAAACAAAGACTTAACCTCTGAAACAAAATATACATTAGCTTAGCCTCCAGAGATTGCCTTGGTAGACAAACGCTAATCACGAAACACGACTAGGTCACTTCAGGAGCCCAAGCGGTGATCCGATAGTACTATAACTAACCATCATTAGTAACCTATCATCACCCATAGTCAGTTAGTACATCGTCAAATTAAAAAAAAAAACTAGCTAAGTTAAACCTATCCAATACCTTAGGTTCAGCTGGAGCAGTAGTATGATATTGACACCAAGGCTCTTCAGTTTGTGAACAACTGTTTACCATCTTCCCGGTATGGTATGAGTAGGAGTTCTTATTGTTGTCACGTAACATTGGGAACCTTTGGAAAAATTCTAAATTTAAAATCAAAGTTGACAATTTTAAATACCAATTTATGCTTTTGTTTTAGCGAGTAGTAAACATGTATGGATAGATATTTGAAATAGGAAAACAAATGTTTTAATAATGGCAAATATATAATGTATGAGTCATAATTTAAAAGAAGACCTCTAGCTTCTACAGTAACGTTGTCGTGCATTACAAAACCCGGTTTCAACGTAAAATATTTGAAATTATTTCATGACATTTTAATCGTATAAACACCTTTATCTATCACTTGGACAATACGTGAAAGTTTTAATAACTTAAGTACAATGAGTCAACGTGTGTTTGCGCGACAGACATGCATCTTGACATTGTTCTACATTGGATTGTATTTATAAGCATAACATCGTTTTGTTATTCCTAACCTAACTTTTGCGGCTTAAGGGTAAGCGATTAAGGTTAAACCACAATTACTAGTGAATATGTTTACACTGGCCGTAGTGTCTACACACGTGTGCATTATCAGTTTCATACAAGCGTATGAATAAATAAATAAATAGTGCGCGTACATCATATTATTAACCTTTAAACTGCGCAGTTTCCATTATATTATATTTTACATTACATTATATTTCAGGTAATTAAAAACGACATCAAGGTGAGCACACAGATATCTGCGTCTTGCTTACATTAATATATTGTAAGTAAAATTACTACGAAATTATTATTTCAATGTGTATAAGTGGGTACATTAGCTTTTGAATAGATTTGTATGGCAGTTTGAGTAGTTCCGTTTCCGACCACTGTGGCGCTGCTCGCTGTAAACACACAGATTAGAGGTCATGCGATAATCAAAGTATTACAATTACCTATGGCCACCATCTAAAGCTGCAGCATATAGCGGCCTAAGAATGGTCAACGTGACAGAATCATACTGACAGTCGTTTAAAAGCATCATTGCTTCCGACACGCTCTTGACTCCTTCCAGAGATCTGTTGTTAATCTACAAGACAAAAAATTAAAATTAATTTAGAAAAGAAAAATCAAGATTTTATAACCCAAAGCGCTGTACTTACATTAACAATACGATCGCCGACAAATAAATTGTCTTCCTTGGAGGCGACGCAACCGCTCGCTATTTTACTAATGAAAATACCTTAAATAGAAAAATATATATTATAATACATTTTAAATATAGTGGTACCTCGATATACGAGCCGCCGAGCGAGCGATATTTTGCTTTGAGATACGAGGAATCGCACTCGACCCCAACATGCGCCCCAATCTGCTACATTCGCAGCAGCATACGGTGCTTTGAGATACGAGCAAGGTTACGGAACGAATTAAACTCGTATGTCGAGGTACCACTGTACAATATTAATTTATTAATTTTTTTAATTAGTTTTAGCAGGTAGTTATCAGTTTTTTTTTATAATACATCAAACGGCTACTGTTAACATTAAGCTGGACTCGCCTTACTTGATTAGTAGAAGTTATCTGACGTAATTGTGACTACTTACCATGGTGTAGTGAGATGCCCCTGCCAGTACGCAGTGTAAGCGTACGTCGCAATGCACGCGCCCGCTGCAGAATGAGTGCTGCATGACCATGGGCGGCGCGGACTGCATTCATGGCCACGCGACCACTGCTCCACACTGACACACCACACGCAGACGACACACGGTCCAATACACTGCAATAAGAATATGCAATTTAACAAAGCTAATAGCTTTAATCAGTGGCGGTTTCTTCAAAGGTGAAAGTGAAGTTAAAAGCCGAAAAATTCGTTTATTTTAATCTTTGTTTTTGTTTGTAATTTTAGATTAGTAATAAATAAAATTCATTTACTTATACATCACTCGTCAGTGTAATTATTTAACGTTTTATGTCCCACTGGAAATTAGCAAGGCTTCGCAAAGCTGATATCGTCGACGACGTGTAAATTTAGTCTAGGCTTTAGTGACTTACCGTATTTTGCCTTCAGCAACAGAGCCTTTCTGTACTGATGTGACATAAATACTATAATCGTTAGGATAGTACGGATCTTCCCGGCCGCCTGATAACTCAAAACCTAAGTCGCCATCTTTGTCCAGTCCGTTCAATTCTACTTCGATTATGTCCCATTCAAAGTCCTGTAAAAATACATATGTTATTGAATATATTTTTCAATATTTATTATAAATGAAAATAATTAAATTCAGATCAAACTTACTTGAGTATCACTATCAACAGATGAATCCCTAGATTGATTATGTACAATAGTAGAATGTCGAGATCTATTCGAGTTCGATGGTTCCTTCTCCAATTCAGACTCAATCTTCTCCTTCAACTCTTTCAATTCCTTTGACGCTTCATTCCTTTGTTTTTTAATATCATCAGAATCACGCAAAGCTTCGGCTAAATCACTCACAGCTCTATCCCTTTCCTGGATATAAATAAAATTATTATTATTATCAGCTCACAATCTGTCAATCAATCTGTAGTCGGGCAAATGAACAATTTTGTATAATTACATCTGGCAAGAATTTCGAACTGTCACTTTGACATTTAAATCAATTTTAAATTTACCGCTCATTTTCGGTAACACCATTCATTAGCCAGGTATTTTAGAATGAACACTCTAACCGTAAATTAAATCTCATTATAAAAACGCTTAATTTCTTAGGCATTCGAGGTATTTATGAATTCTATAATTTATACCGACTGAAATAATAAACAAAAGTACGTGAACTCATTATATTGGCGGCTGAAAGATGGACCAAGTTTATCATGAAAGTCGTCTGTATGAAAATCTCCAGCCTTCTAATAAAGAATATGAATATAAAAATATATAAATATACCTTTCTCAGTCTATCGCATAAAGTCCTAATGCTCTCTCTTTCTTGCACGATTTTGTCTCGCTCAGAAAATGCCCAATCTCTTCTACGCTTGGAGACCTTAAAACACGTAACATGCAATATTACACTGCATACAAACCGACATTTTTTTTTCCACAGTCATATTACCTCGGCCTCCTGATGAGCTTCAGCCAATTCGGCTTGCAATCTATCAACATGTTTCCTTAAACGTTCCAACTCTTGATTCGCCACTTCAAGGTTATCAACACGCTCCTTTTCAACTACCACCATGCCGACTAAACCTATGAAACACCATAACATTAAAATTATACAGCTTACAAAATATGTTGTATACTTATTCAATTTTATTGTTTAATCTATACTATTATATAAAGAGGAAACATTTGATTGTTTGTTTGTATGTATTGATAGGCTCCGAAACTACTGGACCGATTTGAAAAATTCTTTTACCATTAGAATCGTACATTATCCCTGATGAACATAGGCTATAGAATATTTTAAATAGTTTTTTTTAAGAAATATTACATTTTAAGTTCAGACAATTCGATGTCTATGCCTAATTTTGGCGGTCAAACATGCTGTCAGTTTTTTGTGTTTTAAGAAATGTTACGTTCATTCATAGTACTTTATATCTTCATTATTACGCAGACGAAGTCGCGGGCGACTGCTAGTGTGTAATAAAGACAGATATGATCTTATAATATTATGTGATAAATTATTATGAAAATGAAAATCGTTTATTATCGTTATACTCTACAGTGACTTCGGAAAGGTGTATGGCGAGAAGAATACCACAAGAAACTCGTTAATCATAGCCTGTACATAAAATAATAATAATAATAAAAACTGAATTTTAATTCAGAAAAGAAAGTAAATAACAATTCATAAATTAGATTGCACAGTACTTTTTTTTTATGTATTCACTTTTATTAATTGGGCTTCAATAGAGCGCTCTTACTTGTCAATGCAAATATAAATGAAATAAATTTATTAATTTAATAATTATCAATTTGATTTAGCTGCTGTATACTGGCATTGTCCACTTACATACTAATGTCATAATAATATATAATAAATCTACTATGATGTAGAAAATAGTAAAGTAGTAAAATAGCTGAGTTTTTTTTTTATCCATGGCAATATGTTTAAATGAAAAATAATTATTATATTGCAAAAACGAAACTCATTAACTGACATAACTTACCTTGAAGTTTATCAAGCGATGAATCCGTGGAATGTTGACCATTAACAAAACCATCGTTGCCAACTCCACTCGCCAAACCAAGATGATACGCCGAGTTGTCCTGTCTAAAAGATTTATAAGTCTATAGTTTTGACAACTTATAGGAGAAAAATTATTTAGATAAAATGTTGCATACCGAGATTTTCCTATAGTAGACGTGTTCTGTGGTGCCTTCAGATCGGAACACTCTTTCAGAGCTCGATCGCGGTCTTGAAGAGCCGATGCTATTTCCCGTCGTAAAGTTTCCGCCTTAAAAATAGGTATAATAAATTTAATGATAACGCTTTAGTTGAGGCCCCACGAATTACTAAATGTAAAATATACTTAATATAGAACTAACTCTAACCTAACCTTTTTGTTATTTGTACAGTCTTGGGGTCCTCAACTAAAGCCAAGCCAATTTAACAAAATTAAAACAAAAATTGCTTAGTCACTAATTTATTTGACTTATCTCAATAAGATGCAAATTAATTTCTTTAAACATGCTTTATATCTTTACAATAATAATTATAATAATATTCTTCTAACTTATGATATAAATAATTGAAAGTAAATTTTAAAACAATAAGTTATACCTTACATTCATATAATTCTTCTCTTTGAGTTTTTTTTTATACAAAGTAATACAAATATCTAGTAGATTATATAATACCTGTAAAGCAGTAGCTCTCTGTTCCTCGCGGCTTGATTGTAAAGCGGATTCAAGTGCTGAATTTCTTTTCAATGAGGCTTGCAAATCATCCGACAGTTTCTCCATTTCCTTATGTACTGTATCTCTGTAAGATTAACATATATAATAGTTAACAATAATAATTCTAATTTTTGCAATAAATTACGTTATTTGTAGCATAATAAAGGAATAAACATAAATCGGATGTGTGATATAGAATTTACTAACGCCATCTGTCGGTAGTTAGTGGCATCACCACATTAATTGCTAATTATAACATTTATAATCTAAATATATCTTAATTTTTTATTACAAGTCTTAATATTGTATTGCTTATGTTGGCTAGAATTTTTTGTTATTTAAACAACTAAACAGTGTAACAAAATTAATAAACAGTCTCAATATAGTATTGTTTATGTTGACTAGTATAATTTATTGTTATTTAAACAACTAAACTGTAACAAAAATTAATAAACAAATAATAAAGTACCGTTCACTCATAATTAGTGATATTTCGTGCATTGCAGCATTCCTCTCATCCGTAAGTCGTTTAATATCTGCAGTTGGCGCTGTAGAAACCGCTCTATTGCTTAAAGCGGCTCTGAGATCAGCGCGTTCACGAAGACCAGTCTCCCATTGACGCATTATATTCGTACATTGCTGTTTCAGATTGTTGCGTTCACGAATCTACAAATAAAACAAAACAATTTATTTACTATTAAAGTAGAATAATAGTATGGTCTTCCATGGTCATAAACTAGACAATGCCTGTCACTTGAGACCCATCACTTATCTAACTATATTACAATTTCATTAATATTATTATCATTTTATTAATAAATTAAATTAACAAGACATTTAAAAAATAAATAATGGCATACGAAGTGATCAGTTTTTCGATTACTACATGATAATTTTCAGTGACAACTAGAACTTTACTACTAACATAACATAGTGGTGGCATTATAATTGGTGGATTTAGGACAAAAACATGACCTTGAGAGTGGTGGAGAATCAATTACTACTACCCTTATACCAAAACTTTATCATTAAAATGTCTACAAATGATATATTAAATATATAATATATTAACAATAATCAAATTTTAAAATTGGAACACAAGTACAGAAAGATTTGCAAAGGGTCTAGGATAAAAAAGTTTAAATACCCCTGAATTAGATGAACTCTACTTATGAAAAGAGAATGCATGCGACATTTAATACATATTTTAATTAAAGTATTTCCCCTTAAAAACAATTGAAAACAGTAAAACAATAAAAAAATACATATTAATAAATAATTCTCTCACACTTATAAATTAGTACAATGGCGAATTTAATACTATTAGGCATTCTCTACCAGCTAACCATTACGAGACCAAGGCGGTGGTTGAGGCGCAAAGGTACTTAATAAAAACAAAGTACATAATAATAAACTACATATATATAAATTGTATAGTACATTTTTCTTTAAACAGGCTTCATTCTAAAAAAAAGTTCATACTAAAAATTGTTCAAATTTATTGATTTTTTTACAAAAAGGTAAGTATAAACAATAATATTGGTAGGAAAATTGGAAACAAACATTTTCATCGTAAAGCCCAATAACGTCTCTACATCTTAACATAAAAATAATCCAGAGAAATGTACAACTTTATGAAATATTTATAAAAGAAGATATCACCAAATTGGAGTATTTTTAGAAAAATAAAATTTAATAGGGCGTGACCCCTTCTATCTCCAGTTTTCGTTTGATCCACTACTTACAGGTCATCCTGTATATATCATATATAGAATGCATAAAGGACTTACCACAGCAGTTCTCTCTTGCGTCAATTCATGGCACTGCACTTTGAGTCTACCATTCTCCTCCTGAATTATAGTTAACTTCTCAACAGTTGCACTATGATTCGTCACCAACTCCTCGTACCTAAGACATTCAGATAAAAGAGTGACAAAATTGATTCTAAATAGAAAACTTTACATTATTATAATACAACACAATGATACCTTTTCTGAAAGCATTCATAATCCTCTTTGAGGGAATCATATTTTCTCCTTAAATGCTGATCTGTACTTGGCTCTGGGCTTGTTGTCTGGCAGCCATGTAAATGTTGAACCTCACGTTCTAATCTGTGAGAGTAAATAGAATATAATAATAGAAGGAAATATATACATCACGCCGAGTCCCATTGACATAGTCAGAACTAACATTTTGACAATATTTATGTACAGAAACAAAAACAAATAACAGCTTTAAATCAACCCCCTGTAAAATTGCGAATTTGTACATTCTACTATGTTATTAGAACCCTGTGATACACTGAATTGTTTTATTTTTTTTTAGAGTTCTACAATAATTATCGCAGAGTTCAACAGTATGAATCTGAATTAATATAAGTAACATATAAAATAATATATAAATAAGAAATAATTTTAAATAATTTTTTTCTCTCCCCTCTTCCTTACATCTATTTGGTTCTTGTTTTTTATTTTTATGTATTTTTGAAATTTTATTAGAAGTGTAGTATGTATCCCTTTATCACCTTGAGCATGCCGTCCTATCCTATAATTAATATTTCACTTAGTTTATATAATAGTAATCCTTGTGTAGTTCTAATGTAATTTTGTAGGTAGGTTTTATAAATAAATAAATATTATGGTTAGTGTCGTTCTAATCCTGAAAGGTACAGGATACCTTAGTTTGAGGCCTGAACAATTCACCTTTGATTATCATTAAGTAGATCGCCATATTTCCCGCGCAAATTATTAGCCTCTTGAGTTGATACCTCCAATTGACTCATGGCTACTCTGTGTTGTCCGCGGAAGTATTCCAATTCCTAGAAGTTAAAAAACATCTATTTGTGAACATGTTGAAGACCGCATTGCAAAATCGTATTTTTCACCTATGAACCAGCATTTTTTGTATTGTATGTATTTAAATCATGCCCACCGGTGTACAAGCGGTCCCCAAACACGTTGAGTGCCCGGTCTTTAACATGCATTTGCATTTGTGAATACTGTTCTAATGGACATCTAAACTATGTATAATGAATTTTATTTTTCCTATTTTAATATAAAATGCATCCACACCCTATCTAAAGTGCCACAAATAAAATATAATTTAGATTTACAGAGATACCTCCATCTAATGGTCCTACACTAAGCAAAACTTCATACACAGGACTAATCGATTAGTTACAATCTAAAATCCATTTATTGATTGAGCATCTTGTAATTCTGTTGTATATTGCCTATATAATCTATTTAAGTTTATGTATGTTATGTTTATAAACTTTATATAAATATCTCAATTAAATGATTTTTTTGTTATTCCTTAAAAAATATATACTTATATTAAACGTGAAGTCGCACTTAAAAACAAAACAATAGGAATCCCTATTGCTGACTGAATAAATATCATTCAGAAAGTCAACAATGAGATAACTATAATAAAAAGCAAGGAGCCATTCACAGACTTCTAGATAATTCCATTAGGAAAAGACAGTTGTAAACCTAAACAGACCTTCATAGCATGTTCACATCTCCGTGAAGTCTCCGAGTGTTGTCGTCTCAGCTGATTAAGTTCATGTATCGCTTTATCGCATTGTTGTTTTAAATTTTCATTTGTTTGTTTGTTTAATACTTCATACTGTCCCAGCGACTCATAGGGACTGCTCATACTATGCCCTTTGACATAGTTTTGTTTGTCGTAGCATTGATTTGACGTCAGCACTTCATAATCAATTGGTATTGGGATCGTTGGCAATTGATTGACTGTGTGGCGCTCTGCACTTACATATTCGTGGGTTAATGACTCTGGAAACACAATTGCTATTCAAAAACAACTCACAATAATTCTAAATATAAATTTAAAATTTAGGCAATATTAGAAACAAATTAGACATATTTCAATCCTTTACTTTGCTAAAAACTTAAATATGTAAGCTAAAGATAAAAATAGAAACACTTTTAAAAAACCAGACTGAATAAGCGATGTTTCTTTGTCTTGAATAAAATAACAAATAAGAGATATAAAGGTCTTAATAATTCATTTTGATATTATGGTTTTTGTTTCACATGAGAATTTTATAATTTCTTATTGGGTGCTTGCCCGATTACTCTTGGCAGAATTGTCTTCATTGGACATCTAAGGTTATTTAATAAAAGCAGAGATAAATATTAAGATTTAATAAAAAGCCTACCATTGCTACCAGTTGATGAAGTACCAGCTGAAGCCATAATATAATCTGAAATGGAATACATAATAGTATCAGTTTAACAAATTTTTAAGCTGTGATTAAGATAACAATCTTAGATTTTAAAACACATTAATTGCTTAAAATCTATAATACAAACTAATTATTAATTATTTATCAGTATTATAAACAGAATTATAACAATACCTTTAAAAGTGACAGCCCATTATCTATTAGAAACAGCCATTAATCTAAAACAACAATAAAAATGTTACTAATAAGTATATCATCGGAAATGTAAGGGCGTAATTTACTTGACACAATTTCAACGCTCTACCGATTATTGCAAAACTAAAAAGCTACGGCAGGCGGGGAGTATGCGTGAAATAAATGCAACCGATGCAAGTAGACATCGAAATTTACAACGTATATTCTACACGAATTACACCAACCACTGCGAACGAATAGCTAATAAAGAACGATAATACGATTAAAAACGGACCAAGTTAAAATAAAGACATTATATTCGATAAGTATTCATAACAGTAGTTATACATAGTTTCTGACCAAATTTCACAATGTAAACAAGATAAATTCATGGCAATTTCAATATCGAAGTAAACAAGTTATTTTAAAACACAACACAGGCATTCTTTATCGTACAATTTATATATAAACTTACAGTAATAAATAATTAGTTCATCGCAAATTTGCCAACACTTAAATTTTCAGTTCCTTTTTTAGCAAGTGCAAATGAAGTTGATGACGGACATTTTGAATGAAGTTACTGTTACTAGCATTAAAAATTATATTCCATATCCAAAGAAATTTTAATAAACGCCCACATTTTATTTAATAACTAAGCACAGTTTTTGTAACAGTATATAATTTAAAAAATGTAAATTTAGTATTATTAAATTTTGTAAAATCTATTGTATGCCCAGAGTAGCTTTAAAGATAGTACGTTACCGATATTTAATGATTAAGTTTAACGAATTTTAAGAACGTGCATCAGTACAATTAAATAATTCAAAGGTCCATTTTTATTTTCCCTGCAAAATTCAGTTGAACATTATATAAAATCACTTTAATATTCGCTTTTAAATGAAACCTTTAATATTAATAATCGAAACGTATATACTTTGTCATTGGCAACTTTTTATAATGTCATATTCTGAAACTATATTTTAAGTTGAAATGATTCGTGTTGTTACATTCCGATCTGTCAAATCTTTTTTTTAAACATAGACAAAAGTTGAGGTTTTGTACTTGTAATAATTAAATACACTTCTGTTGATATATATTTTTAATAAAAGCAAATTATTAAAACCAAAATTAAATTTAAATTTAAAATTATATTAAAAAATCTTTTTAAGCCATAAACATTGTAAACGGAACGGTGTCGCAGTAAAACTCTATTGATAATTTCTATTCTGTAGTATACGACGATGTACAATGCTTCGTTTTGTCGAAGAATATTGTGGCGTTTGTTTAAAAACGGCTACTTGTAAACCGAAGTCTTCAATTCATTCTCTGTTTTGACAAAATATACATTGCTGCGCAAAGAATGCGTTCCGCGTCCTCAGGCTGATTTTGGCGCAGCGTTTGTACTTGAATATTTCTGAGTAAAATACTGTGGTGGTGGGTGTAGTACTATTTCGTCGTAGAAATAAATGACACGCAAAAGAACCAATAAAAAACAACGCGCATATGCGACTGCAGACCCAAATATTGTGTTTTATTATGATACAAAATAGAAGAGGCGGCTAGTTGTCTTAATAATAATCCAAGTTAAGTTTCATAACAGTGCTAAATAACAAGAAAAACCGCATGTTTTGATATCGTGCAAAGGCATGACTTCCATGCCCTGCGTTTCCTATGGAAGGGCGTGAGATTACGTTTACTATGAATGATTTTATCTCTTTCTAAAGTGAAGTGTTTGTGAATGACTGAGTGAAACGGAGTACAAAAATTAGAATAGTGTTGTTGATGTATTTTGATATTTTCATAGCATAACGTGATTAGGATAAAATTACCGTCAACCCGTTATCTGTGGGAAAATCGTTTATCTACAGCATTCCGAGGACTGAAGAATAATCAGCGTTAGTCGATTTGTTACGTTACAGTTTTCCATTTATCTCGATCGGTGTCTCGGACCTATTTACGCACTTTTTCGAAAGATAAAGCGTATTTTTAGTACCTGTCGCGGCGCGAGGGTGTCCCACGCGACGGAGGTGTAGTCGGTGGCGTGCGTTTCGTTCGAACTATTTGGGTGACTTGTAAACAACTCCAAGGTTATCGTTCGGCATGTGCATCTTTTAGGGTGTTACTGGGAATAATAGTGTTCTCGGCCAACGTGAGCGCCGTGCATGTGTTGTGCTCGTGGGTCGGTGCGGTCGCGCGATAATTGTATCGGCGGCCGTAGGAGGAGGTGCCGGAGGGTGAGACAGTCTGGTATGCGGGGCGCGCGTTAGCATGTCCCGCTCGGGCGGCGGCGGCGCTGGGAGCG
>JAPWLS010000889.1:0-27097 GCA_028551675.1 Tineola bisselliella
AAGGCTAGTATATCTATATAGTATTCAGAAGTCTTGAAAGATCGGATTAATTTAAACAACCGTGGTAGTAATCCGCATAAAGCCTTTCAAAGTAGTCGTTCAACCTCAGATATCCTATTTATGAATATTCATTGAGACTAGGAATCAAACCCTAGTGCACTCGGAGACCGTCATAATAATAAATGTTTTTAACAAAGTAATAATAATTATATATGCAAAATAACCCCTTTCGGTTGCGGCCATCCGGCTACGAGCACTAAAACCTCCTTAACCCTGTTAATGGAATTAAAATGATTCATTTTTTATTTAAATGATTTGTTAAGAAATGCACACAGAAAGCAAAAGATGTTTGAAATAGCTCCCAGGTTCGTTTTTCTCCCAGTTGAAAAATATTTATTAACCTTTAACCGTGAACGCACAGTCTCACAGACCGCTTGCAGTTTGTAATTTTCGTGTTTATTTTATTTTAAATAAATAAGTTTAATTACATATACAGTAATACCCCGCTTTACGCGACCCCGTTATTCGCGGTTTACTATTCAAATTTCGCGCTCAATTGCCCCGCATTACGCGAAAGAGTGCGTATAAACATAATGTAGTCATCAACTTCTCTATGGTCGCGGGAATTTCAGTTAACGCGATTTTTTCCGGAATGTATCCCTCGCGCAAAGCGGGGCATTACTGTATATAAGATATCATTTCATTAATTTGACCTTGAAATATAACGTGAGAACGGTGTGAGAAAAAAAAGAACGTCCACGGTTAAAAGTTAAATATAATGTATTTCTTGATTTTTATATGTTTGTGTAGTCTTTGTTCTGATGCTTATAGTCCTATTATGATATGTAAAAAAATGTAATTTGTTAGTTGTTAAAAACAGACGTACATCGCGACGAGCTCCCGTATGATACCGACCGGGTCATCGGTTGGTGCATTACACTAGTCATTATAACGATTCATTCATTCATTACACGTTAGATGAATATCTTATTGATATATTAAAGCTTGGACATAACCAATGTCATTTTATGTTTACCATTAGGTATACAATAGGATGACAATGCCCCTATACAGCAGCTAAATCAAATTGATAATTATTAAATTAATAAATTTATTTCATTTATATTTATATTTGTATGATTGACGAATAAAAACGCTCTATTGGAGCCCATTGACTAAAAGTAAATAAATAAAATTAGATTATATCTGAAAACATCTGCCAATAAATTCCTGATTCTTGTGAGCTCAATCCTTAGTTGATGAGTGGAAACAACTGCTACGATAAAGACAATCATCTCCGCTAACCGACCTAAGTAAACCCGGCTAACATTTGAAAGTTACAACATAAGATTATACAGAAAACATCTGCCTTTTTAATTTTGCTTGTACCTTATTATTACAGAAAATAAACAGATACTTAGTATATAGCCTCATTGCTACAAAAAGATCTTTTCCAGACAACTTTATGTTCGAAAATAATGCGGAGGTTAATGGACGGAGGTACAAATAATATACATTATGTATTATACTAATACGGAGTAGAATAAACGGAGGTATAAATATAAAACATATGTACAAAATAAATAACAATTAATAAGTTAAATAACAGTCTAAAAATTTTTGGATTTGATTCAAAACAATTTATAGCCACGCTTATATATCATAAAAAATACTAAAAAATATATTCAGAGTATACTAGTGTTTAATTTTACCACTAGATGGCACTAGTCTTATTTAAAACCCGCTTGTATAATATTTTATGTCTGTATTTTGAACATAACATTGTGTGGTCTAATACGGTTTAACGTTTTTCATCACTAAATGAACTGCCTGTAAATATATAGTAGACATTGTAATGTTATTTACTTTTTATTCTGAATGAAAATTTTTTTTTTTATTTTGATAATTATTTTATGTACAGGCTACGATTGACGAGTTTCTTGTGGTCTTCTTCTCATCATACGCCTTTCCGAAGCCATTGTAGATTCTGACGATGAGCAAGCGCACGCCTTTAGTGCCTATGCTAATAAACGAATTTCATTTCATTTCATTTCAGACGAATATAGCGCGTAATAAATTAAAATTAATCCAAACCTCTGCTTATACCTAACTAGAGGGATTATAAGCGTAAAGATAAAACGCTAATTACATTCGAAAAAATAACAGAAACACGGCTTATTTTGATAATTCCGTGACTACATTGCTGCGTGTGTGTGACCGCACCT
The DNA here is from genome assembly GCA_028551675.1 of Tineola bisselliella. NCBI lineage: Eukaryota > Metazoa > Arthropoda > Insecta > Lepidoptera > Tineidae > Tineola > Tineola bisselliella. Next base: position 2,226 of record JAPWLS010000889.1, read on the forward strand.
AATTTCATATGTAAATGCTTCCCGTGGTCTGGCAGACGGTTAAATTAGATTAAGCTTTTGTCATGTTCCTAATATTTAACTTCACACGTACATAACAAATTAATGCTGATTTAAAAAAAAATCTATTACTAAAACTTTATTATTAGAAAAACACAAAAAAAAAAGCGAAAAAACTATCAACAATAAAAAAAAGCAGATCGGATCTTATACCCAAAATTTTTCATTGTCAAACTTTTATATATACTAATAAAATATTTTCTTCTAATAACATAAACTCACTGTATGTATATATGTATATACTATATATGATTTTGGAGCATCTAGTATAGCATAGAATCAAAAACAGCAATCAGGCTTGTGATAAAACAGCAAATTGCTGTTTTTATACCATACAACTTAAATATAAACTTAACTCAATATTCAGAATCGTACATTCTAACTTCAAATAGAACTGTTTAGGATAGCCATACTCGAAGTGTGCGAAGCCTTTGTGGGGGCTCCGCAAAAATAATACGCCGAACTTGATAGAAGACTTCAAATCTCTTCGATCAAACCTAATATACTTCCCATTAGATTTTTTCTTATATTATACTATTATAGTATACACTTACATTGTAACATGATTACCAATTATTAAACTTTAATAATAATAATTAAAGAATGCACCTGACTTTTTTTGTTTTTTTTATTATTGGACACGACATGTGACCTTCAGTGGCCTGATGTAAAGCTGCACTGGAGGTCCATGAGCGCTGACGACCGGAAACCAAGTATTTCCAGTCGTCATCACTATGCCGGCCCCAGTAGATGCCTCTTCACGCTTCGCTTGAAGGATCCCAAATAATAGGATTGGGAAAACACATGGCGAGGCAGAGCATTCCACATCCTAATTTATTTTGGGGTTCCGTTAAAAATTTCACTTTCGCTTGAGAACCGCTGGTTTAGGACATTCTACTGACACTATTGTCTGAATAAATCACAGCCGAGTGCTATTATTGCTTACTGTACAACAAGTAACAACGTATTGTAATAAAAAATAATACATAATTCAATGTAGGTAAATATAGCGAATAGTGTTCTTAGCGCGTCAGTAAATTGTAGTTTAAAAAAAGGTTAACTATACCCAAGCGTTTTATGTAATTGCCTTCTGTAAGCGTGTGTCAAACTAATAAGTCATTAATTCGCGTGTTTATAACGTATTTTAACATTTTTTTTAAATTTAGCTATTTTTTTTGTTGCTTATAGCTAATATTCTTTTCTTTTATTATACTCATACATAACAAATAATAAAGCAGCGATTCCCAACCACTTTTTTTTTTAATTTAAACTTATCTTTTTCTTTGTATGTCGCCAAATTTTGAAATCGTTAAAAGTGTGCCGCAACAAAAAAACTGTACTAAAGGAAAAGTTTAAACATTATTTAGTTTTTACACCATAGATGAGTTATTCAATGATTTAAGCATGTATTAATTGGACTTAATGACGTATTATAACTATGTACCTAATCAATTTATAACATTTTTAGTATTTTTATCAATCCCTACTAATATTATAAATATGAATGTGAGTTTGTTTGTTACGTTTCATCATGAAACTTTGTACACATATTTTTGGAGGTACTAGAAGTAAGATACGACACTTTTTATTTTAAAATAATTATTATTTTTTACTATAGTTTCCAAGTGACTATAGTTTCAGCTGTCTGGAATCATATTGATTCATTTCTATTGAAATGATCTCTGATACTTATTTAATGACTTAAATGCGAGCGAAGCCGCGGGTAAAAGCTAGTAGTTTTATATAGTAATAGTTCGTTGTGCCCCAGACAGACAGTCGCATTGACAAATAATTAACTGTTTTGACATCCTTATATTTATAATAAATATTTTGAATATATATTTTTAATATTATAATTAATTTAAAAATGTTGCTAAATGATAGTAAAACTTTGTTAAAGGCCGATTTAAAATAATCAAAATAAATTGTTAGTAAGTCGTAAATTATTATGATTTATTCGAAAAACATCTGTTTTCCAGACAAATACTGAAGCCAGTAAACTAATTAAGTTTAATGATTTATTTAGGGAGGGTATTAAACAATCGCTCATAAAAAAGGCTTATTATAAAATAAATGACTACCTTGATGACAACCTAGTGTGACTGAGATGATTGTGTGTATGTTGGTGTGCTTATATACTTGGGTACTAGCTTTATTTACATTATTAAAGATACTGCAAATTAAGCACTAATTATACCTACTAATACTAACATTGTATTGTACAGGCTTGTGTTTATTCTCGTCTTATGCCGTTCCGAAATCTCATAGATTCTAATTATGAAATAAAGATATATTTTTTTATATTTTAATTTTTAAACCTTTCTATAAATATATTAAAAGTTTTGTTAACATAAAACCAGTTATACCTTTCACAAATGTTTTGCTTGAAGCCCTATATCTACTGTTAGAAAACTAATATTAATCTTTAAAGCAATTTTAAAAGAAGGAAGTGCTACAACTCTGAAATTTGCTTCCTGAAAGTGGTTGCTGAAGTACCGAAGAACTAATGCCATTGATTATATAGCTAACAAAAATTGGGTTTTTAGGGTTTCTTTTGACATGAGGGTTTACGAATGAATTCTATAATTTTTTATTGAATACTCGACATTGGCAGAATTGTCTTTAATAGATATCTGAGGCCATTAATAAAAGAAGAAAAAGTAGGTTATAATATATTTATAATTTATTTGTACTTGTACAGATCAGAATTTGAAATTAAAAAAAATTAACATACCTTTTCCAACAAGAACTAATAAATAATTAATCACAACACTAACTCAATTATATATTTATTTATTTATTAATAAATAATAATAATAACACAAACACAATATTCTCACGAAATGTTTTTTTAATTCGTAAACTCGATTAAATGTAAGCTTTCGTAAAAGCGAAACGAAAATCGTCTCCCCTTATCAGCTTAATACAAGCAACTGTCGTGAACCGACTACCCCTGCCAGATAGGGGCGTCTTTACCAGAAAACACACCCCTTATGCCCCATCCCTTTCTGTTAAAGCACCCCTTAACTTCTTTACATTGCATACCAACCCTAACCTTTTATAACGCGCAATTTTAAACTCAAAACGAATTTGATAAGGAGATATTTTCCTTGGGGCTGCCGCGTGAGATATGTCGGCTAAATCTTGTAGATGGGAGAGCGGAATCGATCGCTGTACCCGCGGCTGCAATAGGCTGGCTCTAACGCAATTATGTAGGGGTGTGCCGCGTTGAAGATTTGAAACTATTTTCGTGTCGCGGCGAAGAGTTTTGGTTGAATTTGTGGAAGCTTCAGGCTAAAGAGGTTTAATTAGGCTCACTTAGATGGTGTAGCGATTTATTTATTGTACGCACACTTACAAATTATTATATAAACGTATTAATTAATTATCTTTTTTCTTTTGTTTTTTTTTATAATTTCTTTAGTTTTGTTTAATTGTTTTATTAGTGGTGAAGGTTAGTAGTTTATGTATATAGTAGCAATTTTGAAATATGTATTTTGTTCACGACCAAGGTCCCAAACAATAAATTTGATTTAAAAAAATTGTTTTTTAAGACTTGTCAAAAGAAAACGGCGTAATGATGATTTTAGATCATAGAATGCTATTAAAACAGATAAGTCATTTTAAAAAGTAAGTCGTAATAATAAATTCGACTGTTGCATGCTAGTAATAGCGATTGTACTACAGTTTAACATAAGACCTTTATTCCTAATGTCCCTTCGATTATATTGATGAGCCATCTCAGCTCTGTGTTCTAATGGCGTACACAATGATAGAGACCAGTGTTTCCCAACCTTTTTTGTGTCATGCCCCACCTTAGCCCTTCTAAAATTCTTATGCTTTAAGATTAAACTCTTGTCGAATTCATTTTCAAATTGCCCCCCTTAACAATAAAATGACCCTCGTCACACATTGGGAAACACTGATATAGACAGAATTGAGTCCGCTCGTTAATTCAATAGCTTCATGCAAAAAATAAATATACATAAAAAAGTTTTGAGGTTAAACCAAAAGTGACGGTGGAAATTTTTCACTCAAATACATGAAAAATGGCCCATCTTTACAAGAATAGCGCGGTGTCTCTGTCGGTCGACGCAAATTAGCTGTGAGCCCCGCGGGCGCATTTCCTCATGACGGAGGCCTATTCTTGATATCTAGCCGTTTTTGTACTTTAAACAATATAAATTTATACCGATTAAGACCATTTTTATTGTGTTTATTTATGTAGTTTCTATTAAGAAATGTTTATACAAAATATTAGCTTAATTGATTGCTGATAAATGCTTTAAAATAATAATAATTAAATTAATTAAATATAAACTTGATAATAAACCGAAAATGACCGGATGACTTTTGCTTGCAAAGTATTAAATATAATTCAATAAATTCATTATAGAATTGTAAAAAATAGAATCGTTTACAAAAAATAATGAGTAATATTTTACATGACATATACAATGTGTAAAATATGTGATACTACTAACATTACTTTAAGACCTATGTTACTAACCATATTTATGGCAAATAAATGAATTTGAATAAAAAGTCTTGAATTTTTCCTATTGATCGGTTGGCAGTTCCAGTGTTATAATAGTTTTTTTTTTAAATATCAAAATAACTTTGAAATAAAAACCAAATTTCGGTATTAATTTTTTTATATAATTTGAATAGATAAATCTTCGTATTAAACCAGAATAGCGCTCCCTGTTTTCCGTCACCGCTTTTCCAGTTGGGTCGCACTGAGCGGTAAACAGCTGTTATGTATAGCGGGTTTCACATTCAATTTCTGTTAGGCGTTTTTGTGATTTAAAAAAATGGGCACTCATTAGCAAAACGAAGGGATTTTATAAGACTCCTGTTATTGAAATGTAACATTCGTTTCATCAGGCCGGCATAGTGGAGTGAATATTTCCATGTAGTAAAGACATGTGCGTGTATAAAATACTTCTATTATAGATTGTCATAGACTACCGAGTGCGTAGATCAGATAAGACAGACAAATTTTATTCGGAACTTACCTACTTCTTTGTTATATTCCTTGCGTTGTTCAGTTTATTGCATCAATTGAAAACAACGAATTATATTAATTCACTAGCTTTTGCCAGCGGCTTCGCTCGCGTTAAGAAGTATTATTATTAATTAGGTTTAGTTTGCGTGGCTTTACTTTTGTTTAACGTGTGTTAAGTAGTTATCACCATTCCTGTCGTGGGTCATAATTGAAAACTTGCTCCAGTTATTAACCACATGTCTGTCAATTTTTAATTTCAGTTCAATCAGACGAAAATCTAATAAGATTTATACAAACTTTCATCCCCTATTTTATCCCCTTAGGGGTGGAATTGATCAAAATCCTTTCTTAGCGGATGCCTACGTCATAACATCTACCTGCATGCCAAATTTCAGCCCGATCCGTCCAGTGGTTTGGGCTGTGCGTTGATAGATCACTAAGTCAGTCACCTTTGAGTTTTATATATATATAGATAGATTATGGAGTTAGTAAACGCCTGGTTTTTAATTATTTAATTTCTACGTCATTGACATATCACAAATAGACAATCCAGTAGAAATCACAACAATCATCCGTTCTGATCATATGTCATTTAGGACGTATTTAGTTATTCGATAATTTTAATTACAATAATAATAAGTTATTTTTTAATTTAGACTAATAAAGCAATCGATTTGTCTTGAAACATTATTTGAATCTATGGAGCTGTGGTCTCCCTCGTGATGAATCGACTCATACGCCTAGGGCAGGGGTCGGCAGACTTATCAACCAGATGAGCCGAATATTAAGTTTGTAGATTTTTCCATGCCTTCAGAGAGCCGCAACATGAACTTTATTATATACTATTGTATTGTAAGAAGAGCCAGATGGCAAGAATGCGACTCGAGCCGCGGTCTGCCGACCCCTGGCCTAGGGTGATACTTTTCCTGTGTCGAGTGCTTATTAGGGTAACTATTTTACGCTCGGGGTGAAACAGCAACCCCTTTGAGTTGTTCTTGCAGTTTGAAAGCGGCCGTGTACTAATGGTTAAAGGTAAACTCACAGTTGAATCTCACTATATTTTTATCTCTGAAATGTAAGTTATTGTTGTTCTTTTATTAATGTCTATTGAAGACAATTCTGCGAATGTCGAGTATTCGGGTAATAGTCCAATAAGAATTTACAAAATTTTAATACTGATGGCAAGTGTGGCCGGAAGAATTAAACAACTGAATTTACTAAGCAATATATTATACTTATACAAGAAGTACCTGGGGGGCTACTCAGGCATATCCGAATTTTCGTTATACGGCCGTCAACTCTGTAGCTTACATGAATTTTGGCATATAAGCCCTAATTAGTAGAGATGTTCCGACTAGTCGGCCACTAGTCGGTAAAGCCGACTATCCGGCCACTATCGTAGTCGGCGACTAATCGGCAAAAAGCGCCGACTATCCGGCCTCTTACTTTGTGTCTATTTCTCAATAAAATGTATGTGTTACTTTCTTGTAAATGACATTTATCAAACAAAATTAGTATCTTAATTAAAAAACAAATCAACATAATATTTAATGACATATATTGCAATTCTGCGTGATGATATTTGAAACTATCGTCAAACTAGTGAGCTGTAAAACTCAAAAAACTTTTTTTGTTATTTATATTTGTCCACATGTCAGTAGTGACTGAAATTGCAGCGAATCAGCTGTAAACGAAGCGTCACGGGAATCGCCTAAACCGTAGTCGGCTTATTTACAATCGACTAATCGGCTAGTCGGCCAAAGTCATAATCGGCACATCTCTACTAATTAGTCTATTCGTCGTGATGTCGCTTAAAATCCGTAATTTCGTGAAAGATGACGGGCCTGTAAGTGTTCCAGAGTAGGAAACGCTCGTATTTTCATCCGAAGTTTGTGCGCCTGAGTAACCTCCCTGACACGCTTTGAGAAGTTTTCAATCAATACATACGTAAACCCCCATGTCAAAAATCAATCCTATAGCTTTGTTATTAATTTTAAAAGTGACATCCCGAAAAATTACTTGACAATCCCCCTTCGGTATTTCCAGATGATAAAAATAGACGTCAATGTCGTCAATGTTGCCACTAAAAATAGTTCTGGTTTGGTATGTATTGTCCTTGGTCTGACACCATAGTGTAACTCTAAGTATTGAACTAACAATTAGTTTATTTAATTACCAAGAACTAGTTCTTAAAAGAAAAAACAACACATTTACATAAAAAACATCTTTTATTTCTTAAAAACTAAAAAAAAAACATTTGACTTAATATAAAAAGTCCTGTTTAATTGTACATTAGAGGACTTACTTTAATACAGAACACACGACGACTTTCAAATGGACACATTTTTCTAAGTATATATATAAGCGATAGAAAAAGAAACGATCGCGGTGTTGTAAACGGCAAAGGAGATATCTGCATCCCTTTCACACATGCCTCAACTATAAGAATATAGTTATCCCTTTCTAATGGTCGCTTCTTCCAGTCCAAAGTCCAATCTGTATCCATTTGAAAATTGCCATTTGTACACAGAAATGTAACAAAAAAACACTAATAAATTATATAGGATTTAATTTAGCTGGAACAATTGCGATTCCCATCTGACCCACATGGAGCCCACGTGGACCCAACGGGAAAGCGAACAGAAAACAAATGCGAGTCCCAATTCGGTATAATATTTGCCAATTTCCTTCACTCCAAGAGAATACAAGAATCAAATTCCAATTAGATCCAATATGTTGGTAGAATAGAAGCTTGGCACACTATGATGTTTGTTCTAACGTTGACCCGCTCATGAAGTTTCATAAAAAATTACAAACAACTGTAAAGAAACAATTCCTATACTTTATTGTGTATAGTGATGTACAGTACATCGATAAAATTATATATTGCTATATTATTTATTAATATGGTAAATAACAGGGGTGGCCAAGTTCCTTGATAGTCCAAGGCATTTTCCAAAATTTTAAATTCTTTGCGAGCCGCAATTAAATACGTATTTAAAAGGTATTAAAAAACGTTGCACTTTCAAATTTGTTGTCAGCAATTTAAGACATTTTTAAACACATACGAATAGATAACAGCACAAAAATGAAAAAGGAACTCTGGTACATTTATCGAAAGCCACTAATAATCCTTCAAAGAGCCGCAGGTTGGCCTTCCCTGGTATATAATTTATCGATAATAAGTCACATCACTACAGCGTTCCAGCTCAACAGTGACAAAATTATTTACAAATACAAAAACGTATCTAAATATTGAATATAGTATATATTTTTTAAATTTTACCCGATATCTGTTTTTCAGTTGTTTTACTACCCTATATAGCAATAGTGACCACGCGCGCCACCTATAGGGAAACCACGCGCCGACTTCAATGAGTATCCAAGAATACTTGTCAAAAATTTTACAATAAAAAAAGGAAGACTGTCTTTCACCCTCAAGTCATATACAACTTTTTTTTACTAATTTTTAAATCTTGCAGTAATTCTAAGCTCATTTCCTGTTTAATTTTTAAAAATAACCAAGTTTTTTTTAACAAAAATGAATTTCTCACTTGATACAAAAATATATCTATTTTGGCACAAAAATCTCACCATATTCAACGACCCGTTTAAGATATGACGAATAAAGCTTGGAGACCCAGATGCAAACAAGATGCAGTAAAATCACGTTCAAAAAAACACTATTTAACCCGAGCTCATTGCTTACTCAAGTAAACATATAAACCGACCAATTAAAGTATCTAAAAGGCCTTTAATAATATCAAATTTATGATTTAAAACAAGATTTCTATTTTTTTTTTTATTTTAGACTAGCCAAAAATATATATTTAATTAAATATATGGTAGGATCTACAAAATTGTATTTTAACAGGAGAGCGATTTAAAATTATTGTGCATAGTTTGTTTGTGTAGATTCTTCGTTGTTGTATTGAGTATCTCAGAAACCATTGAAAAAATACAGTAATGCCCCGCTTTACGCGAGGGATACGTTCCGGAAAAAATCGCGTTAACTGAAATTCCCGCGACCATAGAGAAGTTGATGACTACATTATGTTTATACGCACTCTCGCGTAATTAAATAATAAATTTGAATTTCGCGTTATAGTGAAACCGCGCATAACGGGGTCGCGTAAAGCGGGGTATTACTGTATCTATATAGCTTTCCCAACCAATATAATTTTTTAAAGTATCACTTTCACACAATTCCTTGCAACGAGTCAACTAAATAATAAATTATCCATACAAATAACTTACCAGAAACATAAATTAAAAACAAAATTAAGGAACCACAATACTCCTCTTAGACCCATCACGGGTCCAATTCTACTTTACATCATCCTCGACCCACTAAATAGCAAACAAAACTTGATAAGTTTAGAATATTTGTAAAATATAAATTATCAACAAAAATAATTTAAAACATAATGAAGACACGACAGTGGCATCTAAACTTAAATACAGTGATGAAAAGGTCCAGCTGCTGGCACGAGATGAGATGAGAGATGCTGTATCATCAACATTGTAAGCATCGGTTTCACTCGATAACTAGAATCATAACACTTTAACTGCGAATACAACCATTTCTTCGTACAATGACAGCTTAGTGGTCTAAACCGCTCTATTGGTTTTTTTAAACATATACCAACTATCATATGACCCAAAACTAGGATAGGAGGATAGGAATAGGAAACAGGACAAGGACAACACAAAACATATAAGTCAGACCCATAATCAGAAATAACACTCAAACATAAATTCAACTGTACGAAACAAAATAGACCAATCACACGCTTCAAAAATGTTGACGTCATTTTTGACCAATGATAATAATCCATTGCAACTGTCACCTAGCTGTCATTACGTTCTGTTACACGCATTTATAAATCGTTTCAATGGTTACTTATTATAATATAAATAACAGAAAGAAAAAAATGCAAATTAATGTTTAAATTGAATATTTGATATACAAATATATGCAAAATATTACTATTTTATTTTGATTACTATCTAATAGCTGCCGTGTTTAAAGATTTTACTGCATAAAATGGAATAAAATTCACTCAAGTAATGATCAGGCGATCACAGATTTTGATTTTGCGAGCGTTAATTCTGACTCATTCGAACTCAAACCGAAAACAAATATCTACTACAGTATTGCCCCGCTTTACGCGAGGGATACGTTCCGGAAAAAATCGCGTTAACTGAAATCCCGCGACCATAGAGAAGTTGATGGCTACATTATGTTTATATGCACTCTTTCGCGTAATTTAATAATAAATTTGAGTTTCGCGTTATAGTGAAACCGCGCATAACGGGGTCGCGTAAAGCGGGGTATTACTGTATTTTCAATATACAAATAAATATTCTATCGAGTAACAACATAACGTACCAACTTAAGCATACTTGATAACTGATAATAAAATTACCAATCATTGTTTGTACAATTAACCAATCAACGCCTTCGATATTAATTTTAAGATTTAATTACCCTAATAAATCGTACTTTAAAAAAAAAAAATAACTTAAGACTACAAAATAATATTTTTTTCTTTTATAACACACAATTTACTTTAGTAAAATAAATTACTAACTGACCTGATGGTGAACTAAAACCAATGGGTGAAGTGATACTATCTAAGCCAGTGGTTCCTAACCGGTCCCTGGAAGCACTCGAAGTAATCCGCGAAGCCAACTTAAATTTATTTATATAACTATAGTACTACTTATCTATACTAACATTATAAAGAGGAAAGATTTGTATTTTTGAATGTTTGTAACGAATTAGCTCAAAAACTACTGGACCGATTTCAAAAATTCTTTCACCATTTGAATGCTACATTATCACTGATCAATATAGGCTATATAAATTATAGGAAAAAAATTGACAGAAAGTAGTTAGTAGACATCCTCTAAGAAAGGATTTTGCAACAGAAGTGTGATAAGCATTATCTGTTGATTATATGAAACATTATTAAACTTCAGAGTAATTTACACCTTTATTACTACGCGAACGAAGTCAGGGGCAACAGCTAGTATTTTATAATTTCTTCCATAAAGATGAACCTAACCCTTCTAGTAAAAATATACTATTTCCGTTATTATATATTAATAAGTATGATTTTAAACAATTTTATGTGTGTTTTATTTAAATTTATTGCATATTACCATGAAACGTGGGTCAAATGACCCCTCGTCAATTAAGAACCACTGATTTAAAAAAAAACACTATCCTGGAGAAGGCATACCTTGAACACAGAAAGCAAAATTCACTAGTCTACTTGAGCCAACCAAGCCCAGTCAAGCCCAGCCTATAATAACTACATACATAATAAAGACAACAAAGAATATACTAAAAAAAATAACTATTTACAATGAGGTAATAAACCAACCGAACCCTGGTGTTCAGCTAGAACACGCCCCACTATGCCTGCGTGATTGGCAGAACGGGTTCGGTTCCTTAAACGAAACCTAGAGAAAAGGTACAATGTGAGATACTAACTAAAGAATTTAAGATGTTGACCGCAGCGTTCAAAATATCGCTTGCGGTTGCAGTATGCGGTTTTTTCTTTCAACACATCTCTATAGATACTTTAAACGTGACGCTGTATATGAAACCGCGACTTTTATAAAGTACACTTCCGAGCACAGCGTCAAAATTGGTAACATTAAGACCCTGATACACAATTATTATTTACCAATATTCAAAAGCGATAGAAACATTTTTCTTTATACTTTTATATCGGTTAAAATTTATCCAAAAATATTAAATTATTTTTAAAAACTGTTTTGGATATTTTAATGTTATTTTCAAATTAAATGTTATTTATGATTTCCAAAAATATTATTTAGTCGTGTCATAAGAAAAAGGGCGGCAAATTTAAACATTTTTCAGCTGGTAACACTAAGTATTATATACATTTAGTACTTTTGTTTATTACCTACCATTGTTGCCATTTGAAAAACATTTAGACAACTTTCACGAGGATTTCTTTTACATTTTATCTATATGCAATGATTAAAATTATTTAAAATTATTTTGCTTATAATTCCAGCTACACGTATCTACGTGAAGTGGCGAAACGCATCGAGACAAATTACTGAATGTTGTAGCGGGAATTATAAGCAAAAGAATTTTAAATAATTTCCTTTAATATGGATTTCCGCAAAGTAACGCCTGAAACAGCCAATTATAAAATATATCAATTTATAACATGTGTTAAACTTAATTTTATTTAACTGTTTTATTGTTTACAACTCAATGCAACTTAATCCACCTATCTACCCAGAGAATCTCAACAAATTAAAAAAAAAATCAATACAAATAAATCCACGCTCACGTTCCTTTCAATTAAATTTACGTTTTTTACTTAATTTATTCTTCATTTCTTGTAACATTTGCTCGAACGGTATATTATCGTCCAGGACCGGTGGGCCGACATGCAGAGCGCGGTAAGCACCCTCGATGTACGTGGCTTCGATGTCATCTGAAACATTTTACAAACAAAATACCATTAGTTCAGTTTTCAGTAAGACACATTTTTCAGCTAAGAATAACCTGGATGGTATACTGCTGGAATAGACTTAACATCAAGCAACGTCTCTTACATCATCCATAGATTCCTATTGGAACACTTGGACTTGTCATAATACAACAATATGCAGCAACTGTAATAACGTCTTGTTCACTTGAACAGTAGATATAATAATATTAAGTTAGATATTAATAGTTTTTAAATATTGTCATTTATAGCTTAAATTAGAGTATAAAATGCTTTGTTTATTTTACTTTAAATTCCAAATCAATCAACACTTTAATATCATTTGACAGGTTATTATACAACCTTACACGAAGGAATCTATTTGATACTTGCTAAGTCAATGTAAGGGACATCTGATGTGCTAGCCTAGGGGCCATCCATATATTACGTCACATTTTAGAGAGGGGGGAGGATGGAGGAGCGGGAGAGGGGGGGGGGGTTAAATTGTGTGACAAGAGGTGGGGAGGGATCACATTTCAAAATATAATATATCCAAGTATTAAAACATTAGTTTGTTAATTTTCATTCCTGTTTGATTTGACGTTGATTTTATTGAAAAAATAACTTAAATGGAAAAAAATCACGAAATTCGAATGAAAAGGGTAGGACTGGTTTTATTCCCAAATTTCTTTTTTTTTTCTCCCCTCTTCCTCAACATCTATTCTTGTTTTTTTAAATGTATTTTTGCATTATATTGTATTTTATTAGAAGTGTAGTCTAGCATGCCGTCCTATCCTATAATTAAAATTTCATTTAGTTTATATAATAGTAGTCCTCCTTATAATATATAGTCATAATATAATTTTGTAGGTAGGCTTTATTAATAAATCAATATATGAGGATAGAGGAGAACGCTGACACTGGAATGATCACATGTTAAATTTCCGTATATAAAAAGTCACCCCTACCAAGATCGGCATACCGCTGCCTGCAGAAGGCGCGTCTGCCCCCAAAGCCAACATCATATTGGGGGAACGAGGCAGCCGCACCGACTGCATTGAAGGCATCCCGAGCTCTCTCGAACGTCACAAAGCCGTAACGATTCCTGAAACAACATATGCATTTATTTGTAACCTGTTAAAAACAAAAATATATTCACAATAACACGGTAGATTAGTTCCGCGTTATAGGTAAACGCGTTGTATTAGCATTCAGATAAAATTAAATTAAATACAATGGCTTCGAAAAGACGACTACAAATAACTAGTCAATTCAAACCTCAATCAATCTTGTATGACCCCGTATAATGCGTTATGTACAAACGATTCATGCTCAACTTTTCTCTTTAAACAGTTAAATACCTTGCGTTATATGGGGGAAAACACGTGCTTTACGAGGGACAGAAATCGCGTAATATGAAAGCGCGTTATAAGAGTACCGTGTTATATGGGGGGGGAGATTGCTGAATATATATGATGATATATTGATATTTTAAAAAGTAGATATTTGTTTCAAGTCTGGGTATTGGGTATCACGCGTGTGGGTATTGTCCTGTAACAAAGAGTGTAAAAAGCACACTCACCCATTCTCCTTACTATGAACGGTGACTTCGATAATTGATCCGAATTTTAGGAATTGACTCTTCAGCTCCGACTTACTTATATCTTTATCTAATTTGCCAACGAACACTATCCTCCTCTCTTCAACCGGCGTATCATTCAGACTGTAAAAGATACGCATAAACATCACTAATTCGTAATAATAATAATAATTTCTATTAAAAAAAAACTCGCATAATGTCTTTTAACACAAAGACGGTCATTTGACCAAATTCAATTACTTATAAAGCGGTTTAACTTAACATGTCGATTGTGTTTGGCTATTACTATTTTTTTAAACTCAAAAAATATATAAACACGTGTTAAAGTATGTGCAGTCATTTGACCGGACATAACTTTTGTAGGTAGTTATTACCCGCTAATGCATCCCCACACATTGGATCATCCCTAGTACACGTCTAGCATTAAAATTGAAAAAAAAACTCACTCATCATAGAACTTATTTCCCCTAAATTTGGCCTTGTATTCCGGTGTGAAAGACCGTCTTCTTTTGGTGGACCGACTTTTGCCTGAAGAGTACGAACCAGAAGACCGACTACTCGACGAGCTGGACGTCGACGACGAGGTGTAACTGTTAAAAGAATAATATTTTCCATTATTTCATTTACATATCACAAAAAACATACACGAGTTTCTTAAGCTCCTAAAACTTGTCTCCTTATACTAGTTAGACAGATATCTTAGTCCAGTGGTTTAGTCTCTCAGTCCAGACAGAACACTCACCTGGAGCTATCGGAACTCTCAGACACAGTAGGTTTCCTTATCAGAGGTGTTCTCGGAGGACTGTCAATCCTATTAGCTACATCTAGCCTTTTACTATCAAATTTGTCAGAACTACTTCTTTTAAGAATTCTTGATGGAGATTTGTTTTGGTACCGAAAGTTTCTGGAAGGAGTGAATCGTTTACGATAAGGCGAATAAGACCTTCTGTAGTTTCTATACCGGTTAGTGGACCGTCCACGCGGATAATGGCGTTTAAATGGTTTATGAGACCGCGAGCGAGATCTACTTCTACTTCTTCTATAACGATTACTATCTCTTCTGGAATCAGATTTACAACTATCGCTACTTTCGCTGACATGTTTGCTTCGTTGCCCAAAAGGTACTATTTCCCCAAACTCAGAACTTGCATCCGTCTGTACGACCATGTTGCGCCGCTTCGGCAACTCGCGTGCCTTTTCCAAATGCAGTATCACTTTATCTTCCCCATGCTCATTGTTTGCGTCGTAAAGTCGGACTATTTTCGCATTAACTTTCGTTCTAGTTTTGCTATTCTCCCTTCTGTTGCGGTCCACAGGGGAATACGATCGAGATTTGCGTTTCTCTTGTGGCGCATCATCCAAGGCCTTTTTCATAACAACATCCTGTATGCTGGCAAACAATGAATTACTCAATATTTTCTTTTCGACTTTCTTCTCAACGCTTTTAATCGTAGCTGTAATATCTTTAAATCTCTCTTTATCCATTTTTGGTTCTTTACCTGGTGATAGTTTTCTAGAATCAAATACATTTTCCTTTGAAATTTTATCTGATGATCTAATTTTGAAATTTACTACTTTATTTTTGTGCGATGGTGGCGAATCTTGTTCATACAATTCGCTTTGGAGTAATTTGAATACCTGTTCATCTGTATTTGTTCCAATACTGACCAATGTTATTTCTTCATAGGAAGAATGTTTGGGTTTTTCAACCGATGGCGTAATGGCCAACGGTTCTTTTGGGATCGCACCATTGCCGACCATTTTCAGCATATCAGCATCGCTAATCAGCGGTTGTAACTCCAAACTTTCTACTTTGGGTATTTTTGTCATGATTATATCCTCGTCACGTTTTCGTTTAGCGAGCTGTTTCTGAGTATTCATGAGGATTTTTCTAGAAGCCTCTCTTATCGGATCGAAGACTTTAACCGCTGGATCATTTCCAATTTTTCCTTCAGCTCTGTAAGTTACAATTGCATCTCTTTGTGCTGCAACCTTATCAGCATCAGAAAACTCCAACTGGACAGGCTTCGTTTTAGTTGTGGCTTCCTTTCGCAGTTTATATTCAAATAAATTCAATTTTTTCTTTTGCGGCTGTTTATTTTCAATATTCTCCTGCTTAACGACTACATCCAGAAACGAATTAACCGGACTAATTTCGTTCATTTGGGGCACATGAACGTCTCGTTCATTAGTAAATAGATTCATATAAAAATCTTCTTTGACTGGACGGGGTTCTTCTTTAATTTTGATTGTATCTACAGAGTGTTCCTTATTAACTAAATTACGCTTTTTAATATCAACACGTGTGTTCTCTTTCTGTTTCTTACTACCGTTCGATGCCACAGTTAAAGTTTTAACCTTATTATTATTATGTACAATGCTATGAGAGTCTTTTTTGTCATCACAGTCTAAATTAAGAATTACTTTTGACTTATTTTTAATTGTTAGCTTAATACAACCGCCCGAAGTCTGACTATCTTTATCACTTGCTTTTAAAGCGCACTTTGTAATCACAGAATTTGCAGATTTATCTTTAGAACTTAAACTAGTAACACTATTTATTGGCGACAGTTTTTTCCTGTGGTTCGAATGGAGCTCCGTCTTAAAACTACTTCTCACTGATGATTTAGCTTTTCTATTTGAATCAATCTCTTCGTCTGAGCTGACATTGTAAACTATCTTTTTATTTTTACAACTCCGATGTCTTGAACTTAATATTTCACTATTACTGGACAGAACTTCTGGTTTTAGAAGACTCTGTCCAGCCTTGACCCTGATGGAGGGCCGACGTTTTTCAGGTGAACAGTAATCATGATCCGAATGGACATTTTCAGATTTTGTTGTCGCACTTTTTGATGATGACGACGTTATCTGTAATAAATTCTATAGATACAAAATTGCTATGATTTTACCTAAATATTGTTTTTAATGACAATTTTACTTACCATCATATTCCGGAGTTTCGTCTTGTTCAATTGGACAGCTGCGTCTTGCAGGCGTACCCCATTGGTCAATCCAATAGTTTTCTGTGCAGCAATATCTTCTTTCTTCACATTGTTATTTAAACTCTCTGAAGCTTCAAACTGCTCTAATAGTGAAGACAGATTATTTGCTTCTAAAACTGGCAGCATCGTGCTATCCGTAAAGGATTCTACATCAATGTCATCCTCATCAACCTCATATTTTATCTGATCAGGGAGAGGTAACAGAGCGCCATTCTCAGTTTTCTCTATACAAAAATCCAAAATCTTTGATTTATTTTCCGATTGACTCTGCCATGGCTCCGTTTTAACTTTAACAACTGGACTAGGATATTGAATTTTAGACTCAATTGGCATCTCCAACTCCATGTCTTCATGATTCAAATCATCAGCAACATTATCTACACCTTTCTCAGTTTTGATATTCACGAAAAAACTATCCACATCATCATCAGTCAATAAGCGCGGAGGCTCATCAGGTTTAACATGACCATCTAAAAAGGAACTTTTATCACCACTCTTATCAAAAGAAAAGTCGCTGAATTCACCAATATTGACATCCTCTAGGCTCAAACGCATTTTCACACTGCTGTCATCTGAACTCGGCAGATGAGCAGGTGAATGGGGCAACGAGCATGATCTCTGCACCAATTTGTTATGTGGTCTTGCACCGGGCATGCCTTCTAACAAAAACATCTTAATATTCTCTATATGAGGTAAAATATGTAAATCATCTGATATGTTTGGTTTAACTGTACTTGTATTTTGTTTTTCAGCCTCAACTGTTTCAGGCACTTTACCCTTTTCAGCCTTATTTGTACCTTTAATGAAATATTCGTCTACATTAGAAACAACGTGACCGACGACCGGTTTAATATCTTTATTAAAATAATCATCCAAATCATCAACTACATGCCCTTGGTTATTGTCATCAATGCATGACACTACAAGAGAATCAGGACTATAGTTATCGTTGTTAGTTTCTTCTGTATCTGACTCCTCGCTATCAGCATCTGATTGTTCACTTTTAATACAACTATCATCTTTATCTTCATCATCTGATGACATTTGTGCGTTGGGATCAATAGCATATACTTCTAAATATTGATTATTATCCACAGAGTCTTCATATTCCTCTTCACTACTATTTAAATTTTCCTGAAAATAATAAAAATTTGTATTATTAGATACAACTTGTTAAATTCTATATTTGTGAGAGAATTGTTTGGGGATGCCATACCTGTCTATAATAACCATTTTCAATACCCTGTCTGCCGTACATTGGTAGTTCAACAGCATCAACTACCTCCACCATTTCAGACTCCGAGCTACTTGAGTTCTCTTCATCATCATCATCACTGTCCGATGACATAGTCTGGCTACTCTCCTAAAAGAGAATATATGACTATAAGTTTCAATCTTTTATTACTGTCTTTATCACCTACTAGTTGGTTATTGCACCTTGTCTTTTCCAGTCTACACCACACTACTCTACTCTATACTGAACTAATATATATATTTACTTTAGTAATTGGGCTCTTTTACTCATCTTACAATTAATTTGATTTAGCTGCTATATAACTGACATTGTCCACTATACAATATCCAAACTAGTTTAACCTTTAACTGTGGACGTACAGTCTCACAGACCGCACGCAGTTTGTAATTTTAATGTTATTTAAAACAAAAAGTGCCTTAAAATATTAAATTGCTTAAAATTATTAAATAAGTGTTATTAAATATATACTTGTTATTATATATGTAAGTTATGATTGCAGGGTAGTTATGTAAATGTCTTTTATGAATTGTGACTACCCCATTGTCTGGCAATCAGATAAATGATCACACTCAAGAAGGACTTTTATTTCCATAACTATGACATGCACATCAATACTAAGCCCTTAAATCTGATACCTCTAGATCAGGGGTTGACAACCTGTTTGTCTTTGGGCGCAATACTAAATTTGAAAATCACCGAGGGCGCATATTTAACAAATCTGTCCACATGCCTATTCTAAACTCAACTGACTACTTGCTGTACATCGCCGTTGACAAGAGTAAGTAAATCACTTTGGCTATCATACATTTATATTAGTCCAGTGAGGGGCATTAAAAATCAATCGGGGGCGCCGCGTTGTCTACCCCTGCTCTAGATAATAATCATTATAAAATCTTGAAACTTCATAATTAATTTGACTTTGAAATATAGGTTCCTGGAAGTGTAACAAAAATAGGACATCCACAGTTAAAGACTAAAGCATCTTACCTGTTGCCCACTATCCTCCCATTGCTCCTTCTTGCAATAGACCGTGCTGTTCTGAGAAAAGGCAGGTGTGAACGCCACCTCTCTGTACTCTGGACTGTTGATATTTCCACCATCAGATGAACAATCGCTGCTGGCAATTCTGTTCACATTGTGAAGACCATATCTTGCCTGGTGATGATACGAGTTTAGGACATGAGACTCCATTGATTCTGGAATTTAAAAATTACACAATTAATTATATCGTT
Organism: Tineola bisselliella; assembly: GCA_028551675.1. Lineage (NCBI taxonomy): Eukaryota > Metazoa > Arthropoda > Insecta > Lepidoptera > Tineidae > Tineola > Tineola bisselliella. Next base: position 21,864 of record JAPWLS010000889.1, read on the forward strand.
CCAGGTTGTATTCAACTGAGAGCCTGAGCAACTTCATATGAGCCACTTTTATAATAAAAAAAAACCTGTAGTTTTCAAATCCTATGACACTCAGGTGTCTACCGTATCAAACAGAGTTATTTATCATGAAAAGAGAAAGACAGAAAGGCAGTTGGTATCACTTTTAATAGCAGCCTACAACCTACTTCGGGCGTAACTACAAAGGTACCTTCTCCAACAGAATCAATTCTGCCAATAGGAAGGAAGCAGTAAGATCCAATGATTCACAATTCTAAGAACAAAAACAAGCCGAATTTACAATTTAAAAAAAACCTAATAATAAGTAACATTAACATAAATAAATTAGTTATTGCAAAAAAAAAATTTACATAGGCGAGCTTAATGCCGTCGGCATTATCTACCAGCTAACCTTTGTCGGTGTGAGCGGTGATATTTGGTGCAATGAAAAGAAAATAATAACTAAATCTACACAATAATAAATACATAAAATAATAAATAATAATATGTATAATATACATTCATATTTATGAAGATTAGTTTAGTAAATTTATAATATACGTGAAAGACTGGAATTTAAATTTACAGCTATATGTATGTATGAGAAAAACAACACAATAAATATACCATAGTTCTTGGTAATTAATATTTAAAAAAACAACAATAACAAATCATATTGACATATCTAATTAATGACAATCAAAACAAAAAAAAAATTAATAGATAATGCATAATTAATTTTCATAATAAAAACGCATAACACCACTATGTAATGGTAACAGAGACTACGTTAAAAGCAGGATCACAAACCGCTAAGGTAATCACTTTTTGCATTATCTTGAAATACGAACTTAGAAATAATAGTCTTTCTATGGGCCAAAAGATAGATTACTTATTCATACTGTAGATTTCTCGAGATAGATCTCAAACTGAGACATGTTAACACTAGATTTACCAGCTTAAATATACCTATTTCTACCAAAACCAAAAAAGTATATATTTGTTACAAATATATATAAAATAATATAAAATTCATAAAACTAATTCTTCTGTTATTGTAAATGTAAATTAAAGAAGATTAGAAGAATTAAAGAAAATGTTACACGCAGTAGGAATTGTAATTTGATCTTGCAAGACCAGTCATTTTGACTGGTCTGGTAAATCTAGTGTTAAACAATATTGGGAGTTAAAAAAAGTACATTCAGAGACATTTAATAATAGTTTTATCTGATTATGACGTCACAGTATATTTGCAAATATTTTAAATAAAAAAATTATACTGCATTTATTTTATTCTAACACACACGGCGATTTTCAAATGGATACAGTTTTTGTAGGTAGGTATATAAGCGATAGAAAAAGAAACGACGCGGTGTCGTAAACGTCAAAGAAGATATATCTGCATCCCTTTCACACATGCCTTAATCGATATGATAAGAACATAGTTATCCCTTTCTAATGATTGTTTCGTCCAGTTCAAAGTCTAATTTGAATACTGTCGATTGTACCAAAGATAGTCTACCACAGCCACTCTCAAAGTGTGTTCCATGGAACCCAAGGGCTAAAATACTGCAAAAAATACCTACCAGACGGAGATTATAAGGTTACATCTAAATATTCCAACTACATATTACGTAATATTGTATTCCAATATGATTATTCATGAATACATATAAATCAGTTTTTTATAATTATACTTAAGTTTTCGTCCTCGAGATTGGCATAAGACAATGTAGTACCGCGCTAGCACTCGCCACTCTAAGCACTAATTGAGAGGGTATTCTCATTTTTTTTTTTTTTTCATTTTGCTTGACGGTAGGATGCGACGGCCGACACCTCATTCGCGTTTTGTGCTTCGCCACTCCGGTGCTCCGCTTAAACTTTATGTTCTTTCTTAGTATCAAATTAGTTATTTCGCCAAAACTTATTATTAGAAATAGTGATTTAACAGTTTATTCATAAATTATTGTCATTTGGATGAATCATCGATCGGAGATATGTGTAACACTATTTTTTACCGATGTGTCGTGAGAGTTTTTCTCGGCATACCCTTTTGATAATTGTTTCAAGAGTTATACAATTATATAATTAAGGTATTTATAATACTATTTTAACTGATGATCATGTTAATCTACTTTATAAGAAAGTAGTGATTTTTGACACACGCATAGGACGTGAAGAATTGTAATAAGAGGTTATAGAATCATATAATGAAAGCATTTATAATACTATTTTAACCGATTATCATGTTAGCCTACTTTTTAACATAGTAGCGATTCTCGACACACGCATGGGGTGTGAATAGTTGTCATAAGAGGTTAGATGCTTACATATAATGAAAGTATTTTTTTAATACTTTTTAACTGATTATCATGTTAACTGATAAATTATTATTCTTCGATCTTATTAGATCTTTAAAATAACGACACCGTTATAACTAGTTATTAACAATTAATAAACAAAGAACGAAGCAATAGACAAACCGTTGCGTTCATGTTTGGGTAGATGTTACCACAAAACTTTTAACATTAACCTACTTTATTAAAGTAGTATTTCTCGACACATCAAAAAGTCCACATGGTATTCCCATGCCTGATATTTTACATAAAGGTGGTGTGTGTAATATTATTGTTTATTTACTTTTAACAAAGTAACATTCCTGACAGACGCAAGGGCTGTTGATAGTTATCATAAGAGCCTGTATGCTGTATCCAAACAATGTAATTCAATTTTGAATTACGTTTTGCACGAAATCATTACAACTTGTTTAAACTTGTTAAGTTTACATTATATCACTTAATGGACTATACCTTTTGCCAGAATCAAACGAAGCACATTGTATGCAATAAACATACACAGTCTGTTCCCTACGTAAGGGAAGGCAGTCTAAATAAATGTGCGCAATAACATATACATAATAGTATGCAATTGCGGTTTATATAAACAAAATTTTAGACCAATTGACTTCACAAGTCCCTTTGCCATAAACAAACAAAGCACATTGTATGCAATAAACATACACAGTCTGTTCCCTACGTAAGGGAAGGCAGTCTAAAATATATGTGCGTATTAACATATATGTAATGGTATGCAAATGCAATGAATTCATTTGACAAGACTACAATTATTAAAGTGGCACATCACTTTATCGAATGGCATGATGACACAATGACAAGTGTCCTTATATTAAATTATCTATATATGTTTATAGTGTAACCGAGACATGTTAGCCGCGTGTTACACCTCGCTCCAGCTTTTACTATTGCAGAGTTATTTTATTTACCAGCGTTATTTTATGTTTATCAACTGGATCTGCGATTGGTTCCACCAACCTATTAAAATAAAGCGCTATTTAGCGCTCGAGGCTACTCTGAAGACGCGGGTCAATTCGGCAACTGGGCCTGATGAACACCCGATCTGGGCCGTCTAACGCAGACGTACCAACAACAGCTGTAGCTTGATTAAATTATATCAGATATCCTTGGTGAGGATCTGACCGTACCAAAAGTGGGAGACAACTCTCAACGCGGAGGGAAAACCTGTCGTCATGGACCTTGTATTTAAAAGAGAACAGAATAAACTAGCGGTATCTATTTTAACTGGAAAGCTCCTCCCCCGAGTCGCAGTTCAACTGCAAGTCAGGTGATGAAGGAGCGTGCTGCTCGCAAAGATTTAGCCTGCTAGGTTACCGCGAAAGCAACCGCAGCAGGGCCAACATCAGAATATGTTGGTAGTCTGTTTCATTTTATTTATAATGGTAAAGAATTCCATGCAAGCATAATGTAAAGTATAGGCATTAATGGCCTTTACAGAGCCAGTGGTTTCAATTTCTGCCTTCTTGCCAAGAATACGATATTTTCTAGTATTGAAAAACCAAGATGACCAAAGATTTACCTCTTCTGTATCAAAACGTTTTTTATTAAAATTATAAAGGACAAAATATATGCATATATTTGTTAGTGTCTGAACTTAACGCTAAAGTGCGATCTTTGTTCAACCAGAAAAAATTTATATATTATAAATATTAAATACTGATTAGTCCTAAATTAGTTTTTGAGGACTGATTTATGAGTACACTTGATCTTATGGACATGTATTACTTAGTTAAAATTCACCCAGAATTTAAAAAAAAAAAAAAAAAAAAAAAAAGCTCAATCCTTGAATTGAATGTATTGCAATTTGGGTTATTTACAACCCCTTATATTTACAGGAAAATAATAAACAGATTTTCAGGTTATTGGGATGTAAAGGTCGTTTATCGACTGCATATTTATTTAGAAGATGATATTTAGCGGGATATAATTATATCTTGTGTACGAGTAATGTTATTGACACATAGCTTACTTAAAGCGTTGTGATTTATTATTAATACAAAACAAAGCAACTCCTGCCCGCAAATACTTGCGAATTTTTTATGGTCTATTATTGGTTCGAATAAACTGCAGACCAGTTTACCTAAGGTTAAAGTATCTGAAATTTGAACATAATCATTTAAATTAAAATATTGCAAAAATAATTTTTCTTTTTGCTCATGTATGATGATAAGTAAGTAAACTCTGCCTGTAATATGGCCATAGAGTTTGGTAAACGTAAACGAAAGAACTAGAACGGGTTACATAATTAATTTGTTATCTGATGATAATTACGATAGATATATGACAATATCTTATATTTTATCCCAAGACTTAAAACAGTGGTTTGATGTTCGTGTGTTCACAATTCGGGGGATGAAATTAAAACTGAATTTTATTGTCAAATTTTTTCGGTTGTTTCAACAACTGGTTGAAGGGTCTGCACAGTGCATATGGTAATAATAAAGCTACTAGTAGCAGACCTCAGCGGAACAAAAAATTACATAATATATATAATATATTTAAAAAAATAAATAAATTATGTTAAAAAACAAATAAATGTTGAAGTGAATAAATAACAGATTTGATTGTTATACCACAGCGATATCGTACAATATTAAAATCGGTAGAGTGCGATTTCAACATTTAATATGGCTATCTAATGAATTAGCAGTAATGTGAAACGTGATTCACACCTCTTAGGATTTTGGGTCTTACATCCGCTCATCCAGGATTTTGCTTTGTAGCTTTAAGATCCCGATGCGTACGCCATTAACGCATCCACAATACCTTGATCAGGTTTTTTATATTCTATACGTTCCCGCCCTATTCGGTTGTTTAATAAAAACAATTAGAAAAATTGTATAATAAAAGGCTACAAATATA
>JAPWLS010001919.1:0-72698 GCA_028551675.1 Tineola bisselliella
ATCTTCCAAATTTTTAAAGAACAGGCTAACTTCTTGGCATACTTTGCATGGAGTCAAACCATAAAATAGATTAGCTAAAATTTTTATATTCTCAGCCATAGATTTTTCTCGAGAAAGTGAAATGTCTTCCTAGACGAGGTACAGTAGCAGGAAGATTCTTCTTGATCCGCTCTTATAAGATATTGAAAGGTAGATTGTAGATTTTGGAAGCTTTTCGTATAGAAAGTTCATCACATACTGCTTCTATTGCTTTTTCTAATGCCTCTTTACTCCACGACTCCTTTGTTCTAGGTCTCTTCCTCGGCATCAGCGCATAGAAGGCAATTATGAGATACTATTTCTGCATCATTATAAGCTATAAAGATTATATTAGCATTTTCTTATATTTTTTTCATTATATTTTCATATAGGGTAATACCGATCACTGACCGCCATTACCCGCTTCGAATGACCGGCATTACCCCAAAACTACTAAAGTTGGTTTCAGTCGCCGATACAAATAATAAAATACGCTTTTAAAGTCAAAACCGAGATATTATATAAATCGCATAAATGGCACATATACAAAACAGAGGATATTTTTTTCATTTCGACCGTCCATCGGAAAAGTCGCGTGAACAATATCTCCACACGAAAATTGTATAAACCGTCAAAATAAACAGTTATCCAAAAAAGTATTAAAAAAAAAAGGAAAAGGTAAAACGTTATGCATAAAACGTTGGTCTCCTATTTCACACTGCGCCCACGTGCTTTTTTAAACTATAAACATTCTAGTCACGTCGCGAATGAACCTTAAAACTACTACATAAAACAGGTTAACATGCTCGTTGTCGATTCCACGTCGATCTCACGTTAACTGCTGTAACAGCAACTTCAATGTTATTTATATCCTCACACCTTTGAAGGGTTAAGAACAACTCTTCAAACTATTTCCATATGCCGTGTGAATCCCTTTGCCGTTATAAAAAAAATATATGTAAAAGATCATCGGTTATTTTAAAATCCAAATTTAAATTGACGATAAGTTCTGCAGTTTATCTTAAAACGTAGTCATAATAACTGGGAGTCACCGAGTGTGAATTTACAAAAAATTTAAGAAAAAAATAATTTAGACATATTCCACGAATTAACTTTATGCGGCTAACTATAACGTCTATTTTTATTACGACATTTCGAAAGCTTTGCAATCATCGTGGTCGCGGCGAGACTGTGATTTCAGTGAATTAATTAAAAACAGAAAAATTGGATTTTGTTTTAAGAACTTGTGACACTTGTTTTGCTTGTATTTCATAAAAGTATAGCCTAAATTTTAATATACACATAAACCACACCAGGTTTTTAATAGTTAACTCAGTGATTCTCAACTACTGTACCTCGGCACTTTTGAATGCTACGAAATTCTAAAAATGTGCAGAAAATTTTTAGATAAATAATAGTGTTAATATTATTAAATAATATGATTTAAAAAAAATAACTTATACTTATATTTTAAAAATCGTTTTGCCGCAACAAAAAAAAGTGTGTCGCCAAATTTTAAAAAAAAAGTCAGCGATGTCATCATAAAAATCCGCAACAAAAAAAAAAGTTGAGAATCACTGGGATAACTATTAATGCATAACATCTACTGTGAATTTATTACATCTAAACCAAATACAAAATAAATCCTAATCTCATACATCGCGTGTCTACATGGTGATTCATACGAAACACCGTGATAATATACAGGTTGATTGTTAGCTATAAATTCGCGCCTACACGCAACATATATGTTTATTTATTAGTTAGTATAAGCAACGCATTTATTTATTATGTTTTTATAAATTTTTTTATTTATTTTGGACAACGTTGAACAATTAACCCTTAAATTTAAAATTCATCAAGGGTAGATTTATTAACTTTTTGCAAACAACACCGCAGAAACAACACGCAGCTGCAAAGCATTTTTCACTAATTATTTTGCTTCATTTAATTCTAAGTTTCGAATGCTTTGCAGCTATCGTAGTTACCAATGAAACTTTCAAGCATTTCTACTCTACACAAGGAGCGTAATTCCATACCCACGTTACACACAGGTGGATGACTCTTCAGTTATTTTCTATTTATAAATAAAATGCAATCCATTGTTATCATAACCCAATGAGCTTATATTACGCCGATATGACAGGTTTTGTGTGTTATCACGTGCATATTATAAGCTTAGCGATGAGCGATTTTTGTTAATACTAAGGGCTAGTAACAGAGTGTAGTCAATATTCGTCAATATTAAACAAAAACTAAAGCACACTGATAGCGAATGACAGAGTTTGATATCTTTCTATTTATAATAATTATTAGAATTCATCCGACATTTCGAAAGCTTTGCAGCCATCGTCGTCATGACGAAACTGGCGAAGCGAGATAAGCCGCAAAAGACAACACTTTAGGTACAATTGTTTCGTCTTCATTCTGTGCCAAGGATGCTATGCTAATTTGGGGTCATAGCATTGTAAAATTCAAAGTTCAAACTTACATGTAATTAGTACCAATACTATTACACCCTAAGAACTAGAGGTCATAAAAATACAGCGTAATAAAATAACTATAATAAAATAGAACCCCGCCATTCATGCGAATCCAACACTTAATCCACACCGGTAGACATTTCAACACAAAGGGAGCCACCGGTCACAAAGACCCCTACTATTCCCTCTATAGTAAATAGGTTAAATCCAGCTATTCTTTTATACAGGCCATTATGATGTGTACACAAAGGCGACAAGAATACCTTAAAGAAACTTTCTGATAGTAGATATTAGAGGATTTCAAGTAAATATTTCCGACTTTTATTACTCGAGAAATACACTCATAAAACACATATGTTATTGGACATCTATTAAATCCGATGTATGATTTTAATAAATAATAAACAAGAGACAACACGATAACTCATTAGTGTTCTTTTTTCAAAATTAAATATCACAAAACACGAGTCCGCCATTTTGTTATTCACTTTCTCCCTCCCTCCTCATACTATCTCTTTCTTTTAGAATACGTTCTAAATTTAAAATATATCACATGAATTTTTAGGCATATATAGTACATATACAGAAGAGATTATATTTTTTCATTTCGACAATCCATCGGAAAAGTCGCGTGAACAATATCTCCACACAAAAATTGTATAAACCGTCAAAATAAACAGTTATCCAAAAAAGTATTTTAAAAAAAAAGGAAAAGGTAAAACGTTATGCATAAAACGTTGGTCTCCTATTTCACACTGCGCCCACGTGCTTTTTTAAACTATAAACATTCTAGTCACGTCGCGAATGAACCTTAAAACTACTACATAAAACAGGTTAACATGCTCGTTGTCGATTCCACGTCGATCTCACGTTAACTGCTGTAACAGCAACTTCAATGTTATTTATATCCTCACACCTTTGAAGGGTTAAGACCAACTCTTCAAACTATTTCCATATGCCGTGTGAATCCCTTTGCCGTTATAAAAAAAAATATATGTAAAAGATCATCGGTTATTTCAAAATCCAAATTTAAATTGACGATAAGTTCCGCAGTTTATCTTAAAACGTAGTCACAATAACTGGGCGTCACTGAGTGTGAACTTACAAGAAGATTAAGAAAAAAATAAAAGAGACATATTCCACGAATTAACTTTATGCGGCTAACTATAACGTTTATTTTTATTACGACATTTCGAAAGCTTTGCAGCCATCGTGGTCGCGGCGAGACTGTGATTTCAGTGAATTAATTAAAAACAGAAAAATTGGATTTTGTTTTAAGAACTTGTGACACTGTTTTGCTTGTATTTCATAAAAGTATAGCCTAAATTTTAATATACACATAAACCACACCAGGTTTTTAATAGTTAACTCAGTGATTCTCAACTACCGTGGCCTCGGCACTTTTGTGTGCCACGAAATTTTAGATAAATAATAGTGTTAATATTATTAAATAATATGATTTAAAAAAAATTAACTTATATTTTTCTTTGTGTGTAGCCAAATTTTAAAAATCGTTAAAGTGTGCCGCAACAAAAAAAAAGTTGAGAATCACTGGGATAACTATTAAACAAGCATTAATAAATAAAGTATATTATATAGTAACAATATCATACTATACTATAATATAAATAAACAAAATACATCACAGAGATTTAACCCTTCAGCGATGTCATCATAAAAATCAGTATCAGAGCTTCATAATCCAAATCACATTTTCCCCAATATTTCTACTTCAGTTGCTTCGTACATTTTCCAACGGCCGAGCGCGCGATGACCGTGAGATGTCAAAACATCTTTACGCTGATTTCACTCTATATCGAGAATTTTTTCCACGTACACTACACATTACTATATGTGTGATTCGAATAAGTTTTAATTCGTATAACATCTACCGTTCAGATCGAATGTTCTTGGACAACGTCTGATGTAAATATGTATGAGTAATGATCAGACGTTGAGAAGCTTCCGTAAGTTGTTAATAAGTACATAGAAAAAAATACATTACCTACTGATAAAAATCATAACCGTGATTTCAACTAAGTACAGTTCAAACATCAAGTTGCTATATATGAAGGTAAATATACATTTTTTAAATATAGAAATTGTGTCTCGCATAAAAAAATCTCGCACAGTTCGTGCGAGTGGATAACAATACGAACGCGGTTTAATACACCCTAAAAGTCCCTTTTTTGGTGTTTCCCGCCGTTTAATTTTCCAGCGCATTAGTCAATATTTTTTTGATTGCCTCGAGGGATTTAGGCGGTGTCTGGTCCGATGTTGTTTCAGACTAACTTCGTCTTTCTAAATTCATTACAATGTCAAAAATTGCCATGAATTTTATTCGTTATTTTTATTAAGTAGTTTAGAAATGACTCAATTGTTACGTGTGTTGTATTTGATTGACATTTTTTCTTTTAAATATCTAACTAAATATTTATTTTTATTAATCTCTTCTTATTTAAGGATAGTGTAGCTTTTTAGTAATAATTCTTAAAATCGAGTCACTAATTCCAGAGATACATACAATACAAACAATTTCACCACTTTAATATCAAAACTACATTTGGTTATCGCATCAATGAATCTATGCACTAATAAAACAAAACAATTAATACTTAGGGAAAATAATTAAATTAACACATAATGAATTATGAAAGAAAGAAGAAACTAAAGGATATTACACGTAGCGTCCGTCAAGATGGTTGTAACACAAACTTTTAATACATTTATACAACGTTTGTAACCTTAACAGTACCCTGCTAATGTGTAAAAATAACCGAGGTAGTGTTAGCGAGCGGCATATTCTTCAATACATACATATAGATAGGGCGTAATAAGTAATTCTTCAATATATGCATATAGGTACGGTAAGTGTATGACTGTATCAAATGATAAAATTTTTTACACTATATTACTAATCTCTTATAATCTAAGCACACACATCCGTTCCCATTCGCAACCAACATCCAAGTCCTCATTCGAACGTCCCTCGCGTTTCTCTTTTGTTTCATTCCAAATTCAAATTTAGAATTTTATTTATAAAAATATATACCTACACTATTAACATCGCCGCTGCAACCTCTTTTATGTCGACGAAATGCTGTTACCGTTTTAATGACTTGAATCATGCCCACCTTCACGGATAGGCAGACAGAAGCCGCCTGAAAGTGCGAAACGATCCTCGACACTAATAGGATTTTTATTTGTATTTCGGTAAAAAAAATAGTACAACAATCAGACGGTACTGGCCGTTCCGCAAACCGGGCACATCCAATTACCACGAGACTATCTTAATGTTACCAAAGATGAAACAATGCGAAGAATCGACATTGGTAGATACGCTTTTTAATTAACTTTATTGCTTTATGAGTAAGTATTACAACTGAACACACAGACAACCAATTGTCATAGGAGGAGTTAGTAGCAGGTAATGCAAATTAATATTAGATAACCAAAAACATTTTCAACGTCTGCTATTTAATTTAAATTACAAAAATCTACACTTATTACCTAGGCCTTATTAACCCTTTCATTTTGATTAATTTAAAACGCCATTTCGAATAATATACCACAACTATGTTAGCTGCAATACTGTTAAAAATCGTTTAAGTAAATAAGTCACATAGAAACTTTAAATAAACTAAGAACGTCTTTAGTGTCATTTTACAAGCCTCTCCCAATTATCTAATAACAAACACTTCTTTCCTATAAATATAATACAATAAATAGCTCACAAATCAAACAGGAAACAGACAGACAGATAAGAACATCGATATGTACATATTTATTTACACATACATATTTACTCAGGTGTCATATCTGTCCGTTACATAATCTTTGACCCTCTCACTGATAGAGTTTCTTCGGAATCTTATGAGTGTAATCTCTATGAAGTGGAATTAGGTTATTAAACCTTCATTTAGAGCACACCTGGGGCCTAAAACCTATAACGAATACCTATTAAAGAAAAATCATCGTTAGGTTTACGTTTACGTTCAAGTAAGGTTTACGTAAGTAGTTTTATTTTAAGAGGAATCGCATCATTATTTTGTACGACTCAATAATTATAAGCGAACACGCTGAAGCGTCAAATGAAAAGCCGATGCATCTATTATAAAAAAAATATTTATTAAAAATACGATTTCGCATTATAAAATTATTTAAGACTTTAAAAATAACGGTATTATTATCACTGAAAATATTTTGTAAATTTTAATCATATGTTTCGATAACTTTACAGCTATCAATCAGGTTGGAGCGAGATTTAGATGCCATTCGTTTCAATCATCATTCAAACATCAAAATTTATGATCTTATTTTAAGGTGAGTAAATTTTTATAAAAAAATTTGACATCAAAAACAAAATAAGAACGTCTAATGTCTAACGATTGCATTTATTGTGTTTAATAATTTCCAAGTTCTTTATTCCAAGCTCTTTTCCTAGCATTCTCGCTTCTAAGCAATTTTTACAAGACATATTATGTACTATCTCTGCCTACCTCATTTTAAAATAAATTTATACTCCAAAAGATGTGTTACACACCGTCGTAGGTATAGTACATTCCACAGCCCTATTCAGTAGTCCGATAGACACACAATAATAGTTATTAATAACACGAGAATAAGGTTGAATTTATAATTTAAATAATTATAACATCTATGGCATAATTTTTGACTTAAGGGCCGGTTGTTTAATTAAATTTTCTCCTCTCAAGTGCCCACGTTCCTTTACTGGGCACATAAAGGTGCGGTCTCAATGGTTTCCATTTTAAGTACATAATAATATATTCCTTTTATATGTAATAGAGAAGTGGAAATATGTATTCATTTTAAGAGCATATATTCCATTGAAAGGTTCAAGTTGTTATATCAAAATAAATCGAATTAGAAATAATTTATTTCAGTATTAAATATTAACAGATTTTATTACAGGTAGTCCTTGTTTTAGGGTGTTTCGTTTTACGGAAATCAAAAATTTTGACACCATTCCTCGTTTTAACGGTCTAAGATTCGTTTTGCGTCACTATTCTCTGGTATCTACCAAACAAGACGTAAAACCGAGGACTGCCTGTATAACCTTTGCTATTGGAATTGAATCGCAATTGGCAGCTGGTACACAGTTTAATTTTGCTTCCATATGTGATCACATATACATCTGCAGCTGACTAATATGAACCATCCAGCATGATAAGTATAATAATAATAATAATAACTCTTTATTGTATAAACTAAAATACATTTAAAGAACAGAAGAAAAAAAAATAAAAAAAAAACAAAAGGCGGTTTTATCACTAAGCAGTGATCTCTACCAGGCAACCAACCTTAGGGTAGTAGATCAGGAAGTAAATAGTAGGGTGCAAAAAAAAAACAAAATAAAATAATATATATAAATGAATAATAAAGATATAAATAATCCTAAATATATATTATAGTAGACTCCTCGCCTTATACCTGGCTACTTCCAGCATTATATAACACTTCCATTGTATACGTTAACCTTTCTACTTTGTTCTATACGTCAGCCATTCTCAAAGTGTGTGTTCCGCGGAACCCTAGGGCTAAAGTACTGCAAAAAATACCTACCAAGGGGAGATTATAAGGTTACATCTAAATATTCCAACTAAATATTACGTAATATTACGTTGCAATATGATTATTCATAAATACATATAAATCAGTTTTTTATAATTATTTTCAAAAAAGTTTGAGAACCGCTGCTATACGTAATTCCTTTTAAAATAGATACGTGAGGGTTAATCATTTTATAATAGTTCATCATGTGACCACTCTCTGCTTGATGTCACTAGACATTATTACTCTCAACCATGAATCAAATAACACAAAAGGATATAATACATTTGCTTGGATTTTGATCTGTTTTATTACAAGTTGTGGTTACGTCGACCGTGGTTACTACGGCTTATCATCAAATGGAATGAAAACTTTATATTTATACGGCTTTCTATCGTGTTTATTTTGATTAATTTTTATTTAAAAAAAGAGAGCTTAAAAAAATTAGTTAGTTAATAATTTAAAATAATTAAATTAATGTAATGCACAGCACTAGATAGAGGGTGGTAATTTGACAGTATTTTATACTTATTGTTATTTGTTCATTATTATTAATGCTTGTGTCTTCTTATTAAAATAACAAAAACAACATTGTCTTATTACATTACCACTAGCTTCAATCTTAAGTAAGGATTTATGCAGGCCTGGGTAGTAACAATAAAAGGACGTAAACAAAAAAAACATGTAAAATTGTATTGTCAATAACCACTTAAAATAAAAGGTGTAAAACCGCAATATCCGAGTATAACACGCCTTTACCCGGGTGGTACATTTAATCCGGGTAAGGTACACAACGCCTTAAGGGCCCTCGTGCCTAAGACAGGAATGGTTTTAAGCCGATTATATACAAGTGAATAAACCATAACAATGTTACTTTACATTCCCGATTTACAGATAAAATTGTGTACATTCTTTTGTAGTACTTTTTAAGGCTTCTATGATAGGATAGGGTTAACGAAACAAATGCCAGTTATTATTAATATACAATAACCTTAAGGGTAGTCTATAATCAACTATGTAATTCAACAAGTTAAAGAGCTTCTTTGGAGCCTACTTACAATACTATATACAATACTAACTTTTATCCGCGGCTTCGCTCGCATTTAAGTCATTAGATAAGTATCAGAGATCATTTCAATAGAAATGAATCAATATGTTATCTATGAGAAAAATATATAAAAATGACAGACGGAAATAAAAATAAATATAGAAAAATTTCAAACAGCTCAAACTATAGTCAATTGGAAACTATAGCAAAAAATAATATATCTTTTTTAATAAAAAGTTCCTATGTTAAGCCGCGTCTCCTGCGCGTGTTTTTTCGAAACATTACACAAAAACATAGAAACATTGGGGCGTGGCCATACACATTTTTGTATTCGTACACAATGTTTCTATGTTTTTGTGTAATGTTTCGAAAAAACACGCGCAAGAGACTCGGCTTTACTTCTAGTATCTCCAAAAAATATGTGTACAAAGTTTCAGGATGATCGGTTAAATAGTTGTTGCGTGAAAACGTAACAAACAAACTCACATTCACATTTATATTAGTAAGGGATGTATTAAAATATATATCTTAAAACAACATAACGTCGTACTAATTAATGTAGACAAACAAATTCGGTAGATAAAGATCAAAGAAAGCCGCGTTATTTGGAATAAACATAAAACCGAATCACTTTACAACCACTTAACCTCTTACGTGTATAAATCTCGCTTTTAATTGAAATTAAAACTTCGACAATGACGCAGAATTTTGTGCGTGATTGCTTGTTTTTCGTTTAATAATAAACTTCATAAATATATGATAGAAGCATACAATTGTTTAGCTTAATCTGTTAGATAGAGAACTCGAGTAGGAAATGATTATTTATATATTTATTTGGCTTAGCATATGACCACATGATATAACAAATAATAAATGAAGTCTGCCTTGTCAACTAAACTTGGATGGTAATAAGTAGTATGGTATGCAAAATTCAGATTTTTCCATTATTCACAAATTACCGAAATCGACTGTCACTTAAATATTAATGGATTAAATGTCAAGAAATTTGACATTAGCGGCTCTTTACGTGAGTGTCTAATTTTGCGATTATAGCGCCATCTACATTAGAGGCCCGGGACTTTTCAGCCTATCTAGTACCTATATGCAATTGGGTATTACTCCAGCTGTATATAATATCAGTACAATAAGCTCGTTGTATTATATATAAATTAAAACAATTGCATCTCACTTCCCGCCTCATGTCACGTAACAATTTTATTCATTATATTTCAATATACATTTATTTGTTTATATTAGAACTTAATACATATGCATGTACGTAAAAAGCAATAGAGTTGAGTAAATTGGTCCGTCTGTTGAGTATCTCATTAGTGACGGCTTAGTGGGTCAGTTTAGGGTAAACGTGACATTAATAAATTGTACACCACAAAGAATTGGACAAGAAGATCACGTTCACGATATCTGTTACCGTCTCGGGGTAAATACCAAATAAAATGTCCATGAAATACGCTAAAGCACGCGCTACACCGCTTAGCTATTAGCGGCAGAATTTGTGTGGATTATGTGCTTTATTTATTATTAAGTGACATTTCGAAATTTACTTAAGCGGAGTCTCTTGCGCGTGTTTTTTCGAAACATTACACAAAAACATCGAAACATTGGGGCGTGGCCATACACATTTTTGTATTTGTACACAATGTTTCGATGCTTTTGTGTAATGTTTCGAAAAACACGCGCAGGAGACTCGGCTTTAGTGAGAAGAAATCTTACTACTACAGAAGACTTTGCATTCTATTTCTGAGGCAATTGTTTTTTTGAAAATAATAATATGTCAAATGTTAGGAGCAGATCTTTCTAGTATTATCGAAAAATTCAAGTGTACCCTATGTAGTCTATTTATAGTAATCGTCCCCTTTACATAATAAAAAAAACTAAGCGAAGTGAGCACTATCTCTGTGTAAGTCAAGCACAATGCTTTTAGTGTCGGAGTAAAATAATAATTTAACTACTACAGTTAGATTACAGCTTATATACGAGTACATAGTTGTAGTGACGTGCTCATGAAGTTTAGTAAAAATTGACAATTACTTTCAAATAAACAATTGCTATTCTTTATTGTCGTGGCGATCATTTCAGCTTAGTGCAATAATAAAATTTCTATATAGATAAAATAAAAAAATATAGCTCCAAATGGAGTGCAACCCTTACACACAAACAGTAAGAGCAACAATTCGTCACGTGCGCAGGGAGGTGATTAAATTAAACGGCAACTAGCTCCGTATGGAGGCTAACCCTCACGTGTGCACATAATTAATTTATCACACTTGGATGTGGGATAGACAGGGTCGAAAGTTACATGATTTCGTGGTTCACCATTCATTCATTCGAAGTCACTTGACCTCGATGATGTTGCAATAGTTTTATTCATTTATTTATTATATGGGTGATTGTAACAAAGCGAAACATATATAGTATGTATTTTAATACTTAATATATATAATAAACATGTAAAATGAAACTATAACGTTATAAATAACGTTATAAATACATTAGCTAATATATAAAAATTAAATTGTAAGTCACAGTCTACACACAATGGACTAGTTGCATTGTATATCTTATGTGAATAAATGTTCATTTTGTTTATGATAATTTGTCTCATATGTATTTTTTGACGAGTTTTTTGTGGTCTTCTTCTTGTCATACGCCTTTCCGAAGCCATCGTAAAGTCTAACGACGAGCAAGCGCACGCCTTTAGTGTCTATGCTAATAAACGATTTTCATTTTATATTTTAACAAGTAAAAAGCCTTTCTTTAAAGCCTACTCACTAAAATAATTAAAAAAAATAAAAAAACATAACAGAATACGGACGTTCTAAGGTACAGGTCGGTCTATCTTACGCATAATAAAATATAAAATTTAAAAAAAAATCTAAATAATGAAATTGTATTGGTATTATTATTGTAGTATATACACTAGAATCATTTCCGACAACAAATCAATTTTATAATAATTTTTCATTCACTTCACGGAAGGTAAATAAAAAATAATGAGTTAATATAAATAATTACCAATATAACCACTTGTAAGTTAACGAGGACCGTCATCTGCGTGTACTAGCGGTTTGGAATATAGCCAACACTCGAGTGTTAAAGCTGTATTGCTATCATGCGATTTTCAATGCGACAATTATTCATCACATAGGGATACATACCTCAGTTTATTATGGATATTTTGAAATTAGAACACGTGAAATATATCGAAGATATCTATGTATAGACAGCAGGACTAAGATCAAATTATAATAATCACGGACAGTAATTACTTTGAATGTATACTATTAATTTAAATAGTAACAATATATATTTTTAATCATTTTTAAATTTCGTTATATTCTTATTGTTAACAATACTAACCGGTAAATCATTGTATATCAGAGTACATTTTTATTTCCAAAATTAGACTTATAAAACCAAGTAATGCGTACGAATTAAAAAAAGCAGCTTACTACACACTACCAATAAAATATATTATATTGCAGTCTAAAACTATAATGTCGCAACCACGACAAAAAAAAGTCTCAGTCGCAAAACCGAATGAACACCTTAACGTAAGTGTCAACGTGAAATGGATACATTTAGTCTCGCAGGAAGTAGCAATTTATGCAAGACTTTCTGCATAAATCCAAATCTACGTCACAATTCAGAAGCAGAGCGAACTGAAATTTCTATTTTCACGACTGAAACGTGCCGCTAAATTACACGTTTCAAAAACATCAACACGTTTTAATGAAGTACTAATTGTATATGCAATTCTGGCTTATTGTGTGGACGGTTATTATGTATATTAGCAGTATGTATATACATATATGTATGTACATATTACTGTAACCCATTACTTCCCACTGTCCTATTTTTAAGACACTATATTCAATTTTTTTTTAACCTATTAAGAGTTTTATTTTTTATTGTTTTTGATGAAATTCGTATTTTTATACTATTTTTCTGATGAAATATTTTTTTTCCGCTGAGAAAAATATTTACGTAATTTTAATGTAATTTTTTCATATTGATCATTTGTTGCCTCAAGAAAAGCATTATGTTCCGATTATATACCGTAAAAAAGAAAACAATAACCAACTTCAAAGTACATAAAACTGATTCTTAGACTTCTAATAAAAACAAAATATAATTTATATCCCCATTGTCATATTTTATAGGACAGGCTGACTCAGCGTTAAAGATTTTTTTTAAAATTTTTTTGTCATATTATTTTTTCGTAACGTATTATGAACTTAATTTAAAGATTTCACCAAAAAATTCAAAATAACGCTCCAAAATATAATTAAATTAATTTAAAACACCATACAGTTTATTTTGATTAATTTATCTGACATTTCGAAAGCTTTGCAGCCATAGTAGTTGATATTTTTTGAACGTTAACAAAACTACACTTGACAATATTTAATTTGATAAGGGTTTGACAGTAGAAGCTAAGGGCAAATTGTAGGACTTGAGTTTCAGCTTGTGTATGATTGGGTCCCAGGTGTTAGCCATCCACGTTCTCTAGTTAATTAGATCATTAATAAATAGTATACTTAGGATTATGGCTTTCAAACCAAGGACAATACAGACAGAAAACAATTAAATCCGAAACAAACATTGATTCTTTTTTTAAATAAATATTTATATCAACCGGAAATCGATTTAAATACCTCTTTATAACAGATTAGCGATCACTAGCTTATTAGTTTTTTAATATCACTTTAATTGAAGCAAAATATTCAGATAAAAAGTCTACAAGACCAATCAATGTCGAAAATTTAATTAACTAAGAAAATAAAAGAATCTAGAACCCTAAAACCGAACGTTTAAAAACATTTTCAAGGGGCTAAATGATAAACCGGTAAAAGTTGCATGAACAACCCTCGGGGGTTCCGTAGTGCTATTTCTCTCAGGGTTTCCACCATGCTGCGGTTACCACTTGACACGTGACAAGGGATCCACAAAATTGCTTCGTTTAACTTTCCAACCGCGCAATTTCTAACGTACTTTCAGCTGTAATATATATCAATTATTAGCAGTATTGTGTAGTTTCAACACTTACTCCTCATCATCAGATCAAGTCAAACCGCATTAAGTTTAATGAACGTTTTAACAATGAATAAATATTAATAACATTGATGAGTTTGTTTTTGCACGGAGAGATTAATGTGACTCAGTTTAGTTAACACTAGGTTTACGGGACGCGTCAATTTGACGCATTTTGACTTTTATCAGAGAATTACAAAAAACTGTTTAAATTTTTATTTTATCTCTTTGTATGACTTTTATTCATTGATCGAGGGAAATATAAATTGAAGTCTATTTTCTTTAAAAGTGTTGAATTACTGAACTTGTCTATATGGTACACCTATCTAGAGATATGATACGATATGCGTCAAATTGACACTTTTTAGTAGAAGTAGGTATATAGAAAACGTCCGTAAACCTAGTGTTAACAAATTAGAATTAGAAAATTAAATCCGGAGATTTGATTTTGACATACATATGAGTATAAGAGTGTTGGTTATAAGTCTCCGTGGTATTGCATGTTAAATAACACATATTAAATGTAAGAATAATTTCTGTATTATTTCAAGTTAGAAAAAGTAACATTTTTATTCTAACATTTTAACCTAAAAACGCCAAAGGGTAAAAATGCTAAGCGGCACTCGTTCGCGATCGCATCCTAACATAATTTCAATATCAAAAGAATAAAAGAGCTTTGTGTAACTTCTCCGATAATATTTTTTGTCTTACTCTAATTATATATTCCGTCCCTTTCCAACTACTGTTCCATACCATATTATTATTATGCTTGGTTGGTTCGAATTCCCTTACTGTTTGCTATTACGTACTCCATCTTATCAGAATTGAGCGTCCAATCTCTTCAAAACGTGGCGAAGAAATAATCATCCTTAATACACTATTACGTTATTACGGAAGTCTTGAGTTCGACCCCGGTAATACCCTGTAATTATTTCATATACTTATATCCAATGTTATATATATAAAAATAAAACAAAATTATCTAATAAAATCACATATTAAACATTTGATTAATTTCTAGGCAAAAGCAAAACAGATGTACCTACATATAATAAAATATATGAATGTAAAGATATAGGTTTGATATATGAAAAAAAATGGAATAAACCCAACAATGTTGCGAAGAAATGTGTCACATGCAAATGTGCGTGGCCGAGAGTTGGCATATTAACGCTCCTAGAGGTTAGGAAGTCTGGCGTGTGTCACACGAGCGAAGCGATTTTGACTGCAATTATAACCTCACATATGAAAATAAAACTTTATAACTAATATTATCCAGATGATATTGTAAAGTATGTACCTATATATTGTGGAGATTTATGTTGTCTGTAGCCAATAGAGTAAGTGGACTGTATCAAATGAAAACTCTTGAAAATTATATTTACACTATATTATCAATCTCTTATAATCTAAGCACACACATCCGTTCCCATTCGCAACCAACATCCAAGTCCTCATTCGCACGTCCCCCGCGTTCTTCTTTTCTTCCATTCCAAATACAAAATTAACAGTTTTATTTATAAAAATATATACTATTAACATCGCCGCCGCAACCTCTTTTCTGTCGACGACATTGTCTACTCAAAAATAATCACGTGAAGAGTACCCTCAACCAACGCGCACGCATAAGAAGAATAATGCAAATATAGTATTTAGAAAAATCCTTAGGGTTCCATAGGCAGTGTTTACTTGCATAGAGACAGACGTAGTTACAATTAATACGAAATTGTACATCGACAAATCTTAAAAACAAAAGAATAAACACGCCCTTCGCTTATCTCATATGGCTGAACCCGTATTTCTCATTGCATCGGATTGAATTTAAATTTGAAACGGGCACGCCTAAACCAGAGTCTGGGTGAGGCATCGCTATTATTATACAAGCCCTTGGTTGTGTTTCATATTGTGCTTAGCCATAGACGCCAGTATTGTCTTCTACCCTGTCTTACGAGTATGAAGACAAGACCAACACAGAACCGAATTAAATGCTCCTTTTTAATAGTCTAATATTAACAATGTTATTATGAATATCTATTTCAACTAGGCATTGAACCGGAGACCTCCGTGTGACAAAGGCGCCAAATTTAAAACCCGCTCATGTTTCTCTATTTTGCTTAAATGGAAAAGTAGACAAAAAAAAAACAAACGAATTTAGAATCAACATATATAAATATAGTTAGACTAGTTTTTACCCGCGGTTTCGCTCGCATTTAAGTCATTGAATAAGTATCAGAGATCATTTCAATAGAAATGAATCAATATGATTCCAAACAGCTGAAACTATACTTAATTGTAAACTATAGTAAAAAATAATATATATTTTATTATTTATGTGAAATAATATTGCGGATTATTACGGATTAAAAATATAATTATCACAAAGCAAAATTGAAAAAAACGAAAGAAGACAGATAAGACGGATGACAGAAGAAATGTCAAAATATCTTCATAATTTATATTGACACTCGCCACAAGTACTCCCCTCCCGGTAACTTCAGTTGATCATTAGTCCTGAAAGCGCACTCTGCGACCAAAACGAGTGACCTTTGGTGTATTCTCGGCTTTGTGGCACGCATCCTTACGTTGAGTGGTCCGATGTTCAATACTGGAATTGACACCAACATCATTTTTCAGGAAGAATGCAGGTTTTAATCGATCAATTGAAACATTGTCATGACCTCTTGGTAGATCAATGGTGAAGTATTTACTAGATCTTGATACTACTTTAAATGGACCCTGATACATGGGTTGCAAGGGTTTCTTGATGGCATCTTGGCGAACAAACACATGTGATGTTTTATAAATATCTGGATGAATGAAAGGTTTTTGAGCTGAATGGTGTTTTACGGTAACTGGCTTAAGTGCACGAACATGTTCTCTAAGTTTAAAGGCGAAGGTTTCAATGTCTGAGTGTTCGGTGGCGGAGTATTTATCATCAAAAAAATCTGCTGGTAATCTTAGGGATTCCCCATAAACTAACATTGCTGGTGTTGTATTACAATGAGGCAACATCATTGAACGCAAACCAAGCATGATTGCAGGTAGCTTAAATGTCCAATCGTTCGTCATCTGTGCTCGTAGGGCATCTTTTAGTTGTCGATGCCATCGTTCGATTTTTCCATTTGCAGCAGGGTGATAAGCAGTCGTTTTAATATGATGGATACCCAAAAGTTGTGACAAGCTTTTAAAAAGTGAACATTCAAATTGCCTACCACGATCTGTAGTCACTTTTGAAGGTATACCAAATCTTGAAATCCATGAGTTAAAAAAATTATGAGCAATGGTGTCTGCTGTGATATCTCGAATAGGTATGGCTTCCGGCCAGCTAGTGAAGCGATCTATGATTGTTAATAAGTATGTGTAACCATTGGAAGGTGGCAGAGGTCCAACAATGTCCATATTTACATGCGAAAATCTGCAAGGCACAGGGTCATAAGTGCCGATTTCGCTTCTTATGTGACGTGTCACTTTCGATTGCTGACAGGCTATGCAAGACTTAGCCCATTTCCTGACATCACGTTTAATATTAGGCCATACAAAACGATCAGACACCAATATAATAGATTGTCTAATTCCCGGGTGAGCCATGTTGTGCAAAGCTTCAAAAACAGGGAATCTGAATTGTGCCGGAAGGAAAGGTCTTGACTTATTCGTTGAAATGTCAACAATCAATTCTGCACCAGATTCTAATGGAATGGCCGTAAGTTTCAGTGACGTTTGTTTCGCTTTCTTGTAGTATGCTATTTCTGTATCTGTGGCTTGAATTTTGGCAACTTCGTCAAAGGAAATGGCAGAAGGCATAGAAATTTGAGAAAGTCTAGAGCAAAAGTCGGCTGAAATGTTGTCTTTACCACGAATATATTGAAAGTTGGTAGTGAATTGACTGATGAAATCTAAATGGCGGATTTGTCTTGGTGATGCTCGATCCAAATTTTGTTTAAAAGCAAAAGTTAGTGGCTTATGATCAGTGTACAGAACAAACTCTCTGCCTTCTAGCAGATGACGAAAATGTCTAATAGCAAGGTATGCTGCTAACAACTCACGATCATAAGTGCTATATCGTTTTTCAGTTGGGCTCAAAGATTTTGAGAAGAAACCAAGTGGTTCAAAGTCACCATCTTTAATCTGATTAATGGACGCTCCGATGGCGAAATCAGAAGCATCCACCAGTAACGCTAACTTAAGGCTATTTGAAGGATGAGCTAGTAAGGTAGCGTTAGAAATTTGGTCTTTCAAAGAATCAAAAGCGCATAACGCGTCAGGAGTCCACTCTACATTACGTTTGTCACGTTTGCGAACGTCTTTACAAAGGTCAAACAAAAGTTGTTGAGTAGTAGCAGTCGATGGTAAAGAACGTCTGTAAAAATTTACTAAACCTAAAAAACGACGTAACTCTGCTATTGTTGATGGTTTTTTAAAAGATTTGATTATTTGTACACGGTCTGGTAGCGGCTTAATACCCGAAGCAGAAACAGAATACCCCAAAAAAGAAATTTCAGACACGCCAAACAAACATTTGCTAAGATTAATATTAATATGATATTTGCTGAGAGTTTGAAACAGTAATGTCAAATGATGAATGTGCTGTTGTTCATTTTCAGACGCTACAAGAATATCATCTAAGTAACAAAATACAAAGTTTAATTCACGTAATACTGTATCAATATAACGTTGAAAAGATTGAGCTGCATTCCTCAATCCAAAAGGAAGCTTTAAAAATTCAAACAGCCCAAATGGAGTGATGACGGCGGTCTTTGGCACATCGTCAGCAGAAACAGGAATATGATGAAATGCGCGTACTAAATCCACTTTAGAATAAATCTGCGTGTTAGCAAGGCGATTATTAAAGTCATGTAGATGAGGAATGGGGTACCTGTCAGGTATTGTAGCGGCATTAAGTGCCCTGTAATCACCACATGGACGCCAAGAACCATCCTTCTTGGGAACCATGTGTAGAGGTGACGACCAAGGGCTCTTAGAGGGTCTACAAATACCGAGGTCAATCATTTTTTGAAACTCCAACTTGGCCTGATTCAACTTATCAGGAGCAAGCCGACGAGCTCTAGCTGCAATCGGAGGACCTGTTGTTGAAATAGTATGATAAAATTCAATATCAGTAGCACAATATTCAAGACCGTCTTTAAGAAGATTGGGAAATCTATACAAGAGATCGGCATATTTATTTTGAGGATCAATTAAACGTATGCTAGTATCTGTTGTTTCGTGAAATGGGACAGTAACAGTACATAATTTAGTAGTATTATCAACTAAACGTTTATTTTTAATATCAATTAATAAACCAAAGTGATTTAAAAAATCCGCACCAATGAGCGGTTGCTGAACATTAGCGATTATAAACGGCCAACAATACTCACGTCTGAGACCAATATTTAATTTAATAAGTCGTTCACCGTAAGTATGAATCTGACTACCGTTAGCTGCATACAATACAAGTTTGTTGAAACGTTGTTTATCTTGCATAGATGGTGGAACGACTGATACATCAGCACCTGAGTCAATTAGGAAACGAGCGCCTGTTTGAATATCTGTGACATACAAGCGACGATTAGTAATTTGGCCTATTTCACTATGTGTCGCCTCATGTGAAAGGCCTACTGGTTTTCCGATTGATGAGTAGATTTCGATGCGAAAGAACAGGGACTAACGCATTTCCTAGCCCTGTTGCCAAAATTTTGATGGTACCAGCATAAAGAGTTACTATAACCACGCGCTTGAGACGACCTGGAGCGCGAACGTGCTCGAAAACGTGGCATAAGAAGCGAATTAATAGTTGACGTCAATTCAGTTACCTGACTCTCAATATTTGATAAGCGATCTGGTTGTGTGATTAAACTCGGCTCCACAGGATGCGCAGATTGCGTTGAACAAACAAAAGATGTGCTGTTTGAGTAATCTAAAATCCTATCTGCCATTTCTGCTAGATTGTCCAAAGTATCGGAACTAGACGCCACAATAGTTCTAAGATTTGCCGGAAGCCTTTGCAGATATATTGTTTTCAAAAAAAACTCTCTACTTAACCTGTTTATTAGGTCAGTATAGGGGGTAGCTGTTCGTTCAGATGTTAAAAAATCTGATATTAAATCGGCAGTTTCACAATCCAGTGCAGCAAGAACATAATTAAATTTGGTTGCTTCCGCTGTGATATTACAGCATGCGAATTGCGCATCAATCTGCATTTTCCATGTTGCGATATTCTTTCGCCAAATCGGCGGAATTTTGACTGACACTTTGTTCAAATAGCATTATTCTCCGCTTGCATCGTATCGAAAGTCGTTGGGTCACCACTTTTAGAGAAAACCAATTTCCAGCAACCAAGATGTAACGGAATACTAATTAAAATTTGTCGTAGTGTTATAGATTTTAATAATATTCTACAGTGTTTTAGATATTAAATCTAATTTAAAAAAGAAGCGTAAATATTTATGCGAGATTAAGTTTAAATAAATGATCTCATGATACGACTATAAAGCTGAATTATAATAAAAAGTGCCAGGAAATGAAGTATCAGCGCGTCATTCGCTGGGAGTGTGAATAAAATCTCCATAAGCGATGAAGTGACGTTTGCATGCCAAATTTAATTTCAAATACTTTTGGCTGTCGTTTGGAGTAGCTATGAGAGGGTAATGCATAATACATGGCTGGCTCATACGTCTCCGGTCGCGACTTCGTCCAATATAAAGCTTGCCTGATTTCTTTTAGAATTTTCTAAAGTAATTCTAAAGTTTCATATACTCACTGTTTATTGAATAGCCTGAATGATGAGTTGTAAATAGCTTATGTCTTCCAATATTAATATTTTTAGAGAAACTTATGTAAAATAACACTGCGGATTAAAATGGATTTTAAAAATATAATTATCACAATGCAAAAAGACACGGAAGAAGAACAAAAGAAAAACGTGACATATGAAATGTCAAAATTCTAATATTTCATAATTTGGTTGCCAGTTTGGTTAACAGACTAACAGACTAAATCAGTCAGCTATATAAATAACTTCCATTGACATTTGTCTAATTGCAACTTCACCCAGACACGTGGACATAAGCTGCGCTATGAATCACTTATAAATGCAAATAGCTATTGTTCACAACTACCTATGTACGTGATTATAACATGAGTTACATATGATTTATTATAATTACGCTTTGTTGGTTATAATATGTAAGTCAATAGATCTCGTTAATACCTAAATTTGAAAATGTAATTTTTGTAATATAACTTAGCTAAGGATTGGATGAGAAAGTGCTTGACGAAACGACGATAGCCACTGATATGTGAGTGTTACTTAATTTTTGCTTCAGTTTATACAAAAAGTATACACTAACTTGACTTTAAAATTCCTATACATTTAGATTCTATAATATTGTACTATACATACTTGTATATATAATGAAGTGTATGATTATAATGAATTGGGAAATCGTTGTAGACCTCGATTAACTTGTACAAACAACGTCTTAGCTACTGTTTGGTTTTGGTATAAGAAGCTTGTTTAACGTACGTTTGAGAAATTCCCAATTAATTCCAAATATCTGCTATATGTAGAAACTCTATTCTATATTTCGTGTTTATTGTACTAATTAATTTATAAATTATAATATTGTACATTAATGAATTTATTTCTTATATACAAAAGAACCAACATGACACTGTAGGATGGACATTGGCCTCAAGCGAATCTGTGTCTGGCAGGAAGATCCCCTTTGTACTTCCCACATTACAATTTTTTTTATATTAGCCTGGCATATGACCACACTCCGTCTAATGTTAAGCTGGAGTGCGGATATATACCACTGTATACTGAAAGGGGTGTTTCTACTTCGTGATGCATCTGCCTACGACTCTTTTATTTAATGTCTACATTATATAATTGTATTGTAGGCTCTGAGTTCACAAAGTCCATACTTACACAAATACCTTATGAGCAGAAAACGACTTTTAAATATATTAAATCCCTAAACATTTTTAAATAAGAACTCGTTTAAAATTTATTATATAGGACGTCTACATGAAATACTAAGCTTTCAAATGTTCTCATACATAATCCCTTTGTGCTTTTCGTATTTATCCATAACGTGAAACCGAAGTGGGGCCATTTCAATTTGTTCTGCTTTAACCGCGTTTTTGGTCATAGTTTCCGTTTTTGCCATATTTAATATTAATACTAATTATTAATTTATTGTTACATCGATTAATTCAATTAACATGAGTCACATCACTATTAAGTGCACAACACTACAGATCAGATATATTTGTTTCAGTTTATTGTTTTGATCAATATATTTTTTTTGATATAAGGTTTTGTTTTTTGATATGAGCGTTTACGTGTGAATTAAAATTTCATAATTTCTTATTGTTAGGCTGTTTCCCGAATACTCGACATTGGCAGAATTGTCCTTAAAGGAAATTATTTAATATTATTTTGCTTACAAATCACTCTACATTAGGTCGATGAAGGAAAATAACCTCCACCAACATGCAATAACTTGTCTCGACGCATTTCGTCACTTCATATGACATCATCAGGATAGGTGTGGTCGCTTCGGCGATTGATTTTGTGACGTGAAATTGTCTTTAATAGATATCTGAAGTTATTAATAAAAGAAGAAGTGTTTTAATGACATTAAACATGAATAAATTTATACTTTATACTTAATTTAAAAAAAAACATAAAAAGGTCAGTAGGTAGGTATGTATTCCAAATCTATACGTGTATTTGTTTAACTTATAGTGTATCTTGTGACCAAAATATGTGTGACGAAAAATACGCATGTCAAATGCGCACTACGACCCACAGTCTGCTTGACTGCTATCCAAAGGAGCGTAATTCAATACGAGAGCTTGAAGGGGTTCAATCTCTTGAGACATCGTGCTAGTTGACACTGCATCTTAACATTTGCATAACAAGTGTATGTTTACATGCTCAAAATGCATGTGACCTAATAGGTTATTTCGGATAATGGGTAGGCAGACTGATGGTGGTTATTAGTCCATCTATTCTGGGGTAGTACCACCACTTTTAAGTGTCAAGTGATAACTTGAAATCAGCTTGAAAGTGACTAGGTATTCATCTCCTCATGCCAGATGTGGCCCGCTTCAGCCTTCATGGTTCATGGACCACACTCTAGCATTACAATATGAAGTGTTTTTAATAGTAATAATGATCTTTATTATCATACAATATTGCTTTATCTATAGAACTAATTCTAGGACTGTATTTCTGTAGATAGTGCTCTTACGTACAAGTGTGCGTGCGTGCGTGCGTGCGTGCGTGTGTGTGTGTGTGTGTGTGTGTGTGTGTGTGTGTGTGTGTGTGTGTGTGTATGTGTGTGTGTGTGTGTGTGTGCGTGCGTGTATGTTTACAAAATTTTAATTAAAAGGTGGAGTATGTTAGATAAAAGAATCTAGGATCTGAGATAAACACTGGAGATATATATTGTTATTGGGCTTGTTTGTAATTTATGTAAATGTAAATGAGTTATAACATAGTTTAGTGGTAAAACAATGAATAAATATATACATTAGAAGTTGTATCCGTGGGAAGTCGAGTTGAGCGGAATTTAGTTGAAAATTTTCATATCGAAGCCATCGTGGCCTCATACATTTTCAATCACAAGACATCGAATAAACAGCCAATTGAGCAAAAACTTGTGGGTTTACTCTTGTTTTTCGAGAAGGAATATTCTCATGAAATATTAATAAGTGGAACGTTGAGGTGAGTTGCGGCGTTTCGGCGTAATATTTTACGGTTGTGAGCTCTATGCTAATTTCCCTTTGAAACCCTCGCTCTGATGACTTTACTTACTACAACAACCGCACAAGCTATTAAAGTTAAGCCGTGGTTTCAAATAAATCACAACTACATTACAATAGTTGTTTTTAACTTTTATTACTATTAACGTAATTAAACCGCGTCTTAAGTATTGTTGTTGCTAGGTGGTAGATTGAAAGGACGATGCCTAAAATGCCAATTGAACAGTGAACCAATATTAAGTTATTATTACATTATAGTTAGATTTAGTATTTGATATTGGCATATTCAGGATTCCAATGTGAAATTAACCTCATGTCTCTTTATTTAGGACTATTAATTTGAATTATACATGAAATGATCATAATAAATGTTTGAATTTGTTAAACTCAAAGTATGTAAGCAGTTTCGCTGCAAACATATGATAGGTGCAAAGGTTTCGAAAAACGGAATACATGAATAAGCCGCATAAAGTATTTTAAATTAGTTCAATATGTTTTCCTTTATCGCTACCAATCCTTGTGTACAGTTATGGTATGATATACCCTGAAAACGTAGGCGAAGGAAGACGTGTTCAAACAGGCCTCTATTCAAATGAGGCGCGCGCTTTTCTCTGGGGACTGAAGCCGGAAAACGGAAAAACAATGATAATACCGCACAAACTTATTTAGGTTTGTGTGTAAATTTCTGAGAAATTGTGCGAAGAAACTTGAATATTTACTGCGGGACTGATCCCGAAAGAGTTGGTTCGCATTTTTTGCCGCCTTATTTCGTTATTTTCTGAAATTTTCTGCGTTTACTGTATTAATAATTGTGTTTGAAAAACACATTCTTTGTATTTGAGAATTGACTGAAAAATTAATATATTTTAGGTATATGCTAACTTGAAATTGTGATATAATAACTAAATTGAGGAGTGTGCCCTGTTAATTTGGACAGAGCACATTTGTCTCTTCAAGCCGGCATAGTGGACATCTGTCTGTGGTAACAGTTGTCTATGCTCATGGACTGCACTCTAACTTAACATCAGGCGGAGTGTGGTCATATGCTGGGCTATCAATAAAAAAAAGGTACCTTTTGACAATTTTTGAAAGATACTTAATTTACAGTTAAGCCAGTATGCACCTAATTGCTAATACTACCATTATATTGTACAGGCTATGATTGGCGAGTTTCTTGTGATTTCTTCTCGTCATATGCTTTTCCTAATTTTCCGAAAAATTCTGACTATACCTAAATTTTGCGTTTTAAATTTTATAATAAAAAAAATTAACATAATAATTATCGTAAGGAGTAACAAAAAGCAGTTTTCACGTCACGTTCTCGAGTTGTAAGGCCAACCCGTACGTCACAAAGAGCCCGCTCAAGTAAGTCCTAAAATTTATACTACCTTTGGGAAATTAATATCAGGTGTCTGCGAGACCCTTTATGCGAAGGGAATGAGGCATCAAGTGCGTGAGGTTTGAGGTGACGAAATATACTAAGGGAAGGTCACTTTAGCTTTGGATGTCCCTTCAATTTGACATAACATAATATGATATTACAATGAAATAAATTGCTCTTGCTCTCCTTAACTAACCGTAATACAAATGTAAATTTATTTTATTTATTTTTATTTTACTTAAATAATAAATATTCGTTCTATTTTTGTTTATTATATTAATTAATTAATTTTTTATACTTTTTTTTGCACGCTAAGTAATTGGTGAGACATGTGAAACTGTATTATTTTATTAATTTACATCCCTGTACCAATGTATCATGCAAAATAAATATATTTCATTTCATTATAGCAGCCATTCTCAAAGTGTGTTCCGCGGAACTCTAGGGCTAAAATACTGCAAACAATACCTACCAAAGGGATATTATAAGGTTACATCTGAATATTCCAACTAAATATTACATTGCAATATGATTATTCATAAATACATATAAATCAGTTTTTTATAATTATATTAAGGCCAAAAAAGTTTGAGAACCGCTGCATTATAGTTTATATAAGTTTATAAACATTGAGATAATAATAATACTTTTATTAACGTATATACTATAGTATGTTAATGGTTTTCTAAGCGAAAGTTTCATTCAAAACATAATGTTGTCAAATTTTGCAGAAAATTATTTTATGCCTTCCCTGTTCCTGGCAAAATGCGTTATGCTATGTAAATAGGATATTCGGGAGCAGTTCTCTACTAAAGGTAGTAGGTAATAAGGTAATAAAATATTACCGGCTCGTTTTCACGCCAAAGCCTTGTTTACCATCGAGGTATCGCCTGAATAGAGACTTGAGGTAATTTTTCCTTCAGGTTTTTAATAGAATTTTAGCGAAACATCCGCTTTGGGTTATAGCTAATAAATAACAGCAATATTTTAGTTTCTTCTTTATTATTTTATCTAGTTTCTTAAAAATTCATAGATATATGTCATGAAAGGGAATATAATAACTGAAATACAACCTTACTGGTTCCAAAGCCTTTTTTAAATCATATTACTTTTATTTGATCCTATAAATAGTGCCTAATTTTTAGAGTTTATTTAAAAGATTTTTGCGGCCTCCTGTATTTTGTCACATTAATTAGAAAGTTTTGTATTCATTAAAGACACGTGTTTTACTAGTTTATATAGAATTCACGCGATAGCAAGTTGTATAAAATCATTTAAAACAAATTTAAAAAGCTTATTTTTGTATTTTAATAATCAACTAATGTAATAAATATTGCCAAATACAAAAAGATACTTAAAATAAGCTCTTAAACACTAGATAAAAATATATATTTTTTATTTATTTACTTTTAGTAATTGGGTCAAAATAAACACAAATATAAATGAAATAAATTATTATCAACTTGATTTAGCTGCTGTATACTGGCATTGTCCACTTACTAATGTCATAATAATCCTCCTCCTTCCTACTAAAAGTGAATGTAAGTTTGTTTGTTACGTTTTCACGCAACAACTACTTAACCGATCATCATGAAACTTTGTACACATATTTTTGGAGGTACTAGAAATAACATAGGATACTTTTAATTAGAAAAAAATAATTATTTTTTACTATAGTTTCCAATTGACTACAGTTTCAGCTGTTTGGAATAATATTGATACATTTATATTGAAATGATCTCTGATACTTATTTAATAACTTAAATGCGATTGAAGCCGCGGGTAAA
Organism: Tineola bisselliella; assembly: GCA_028551675.1. Lineage (NCBI taxonomy): Eukaryota > Metazoa > Arthropoda > Insecta > Lepidoptera > Tineidae > Tineola > Tineola bisselliella. Next base: position 27,115 of record JAPWLS010001919.1, read on the forward strand.
AGCTAGTATATAATAAATCTACTATGTCGTAAAAGAATAGCTGCTGTATAGGAGCATTGGTATTGGCATATTAAAAGTAAATATCATAAAATAATAAATATAAGTATTGAAATAGTTTTTATCGTAACGTCCGCACGCATCCGAATTCCTCTATACGTTTAAATAAATTCGCGCAATCTGTATTCAGGCGGCCGCTTGCACCATGCTTGCGGTTGATGGCCGTGGAATTATATTTCCCTTTATTATTTATCACCTACTTTCACGTTTTCTATAAGGCTTTAAATGGTTGCCATATTATATTGAAATTTAATATTAAATAAAACAACAACAAAATACCATTTGCGACATATACGTAAAAAAAAGCACGTTAAAACACCGGTTAATTTTTCTTCCACCATTAAATCCGAACAAGTATTTAATTGTCTAAGATTATTTGCAAACATGAATTAATTTGAAAGACGGACTGCACTGCGAAGTTCGCTTAGAGTTTTTTTTAGTAGATTGCGATGTTTTGGACATTAGTACGTAGCTGTTTTACTGCCCATGACATGTACAGTGCCAATTAGTCATCTCGAAGAAGTACCTACTACACAAACAGATTCTAACTCGTAGAATCGAATTTGTTATCAAAGAAACTTAAATGGAAATAATTAAATTAGCACTTCAAGAGTGCAGCTGCAACTCGTGAAAGACAAACCGCGTTTCAAACACATACTAGAGTCACATTCGACTTTGTTTACATTCCCCCAGCTCCTAGTTGATTCCACTGTGTTTCTCTCCACAAATAATGGTGTAGAATTCAAGACTTTTCTATGTAACTGGTATTAATAATAATAATAATAATAAATGAATATTTTATTGCTTTAAAACATAATAATAACAATACAACAACAATAGGAAGCAGATTTAGAGTAATTGGGGATCTTATCACTAAAAGTAATTTCTTTAGCATTTATTTTACTGCTAAATTAGGTTAAGCATCTGTATCATCATTATAAGGACTAATAAAACACAAACCGTACATCACGTATTATTGATTAATATTTACATTAGAGATGTGCCGATTATGACTTTGGCCGACTAGCCGATTAGTCGGTTGTAAAAAAGCCGACTACGGTTTAGGGGATTCCCGTGGCGCTTCGTTTACAGCTGATTCGCTACAATTTCAGTCACTACTGACATCTGGACAAATATAAATAACAAAAAAAGTTTTTTGAGTTTTACAGCTCACTAGTTTGACGATAGTTTCAAATATCGTCACGCAGTATTGCAATATATGTCATTAAATATTATGTTGATTTGTTTTTTAATTAAGATACTCATTTTGTTTGATAAATGTCATCAATATATTTTCTTTACAAGGAAGTAACACATACATTTTATTGAGAAATAGACACAAAGTAAGAAGCCGGATAGTCGGCGCTTTTTACCGATTAGTCGCCGACTAGTGGCCGACTAGTCAGAACATCTCTAATTTACATCCATCGGGAATCAATAATTACGCTGTGACAGACGATTTCGTATGTTTATGTATATATCTTGCTTTCTTACAAAATAACTTTAATTCAATATAAATAGGACCTATACTATTATAAACCAAATTAAATTTTAATTACAGGATAGGACAAGCTCAAGATAATTGAAGACAGTGTTAGTTTTAAAAATTAATCGAAATAGGAATTGTGAAATAAAACAAAATACTAACGACAAATACATAATTTAGGTTTAAAAGAAAACATAATTAAACAAAAAGAACTATTATTTGGTAATTAAAGTTAAATTACCTGATTTTAAGTGTTTCTTGTATTTTAATTTGTAATTTGAAGAGTTTCTCGTGGTATTCTTCTCGTCATACGCCTTTCCGAAGCCATGGTAGAGTCTAACGATGAACAAGCGCACGGTTTTAGCGCCAATGCTAATAAACCATTTTCATTTCATTTCAGTGACCAAGTTGGCACGGTATACATTTGTTTCCTCAGGCCGGCATAACGCAGGTGACTGTTGCCTGTAAATATCTATCTATCTGTCTAGTCAAATAGCAGATATTTGCAAAATTATACATATTTATAGAATCCAAAAAACATACTTAATTGCCTGTAAATTGGATTGTTTTTATAACTATAAAGTCCCCTACTTCATTTTAAGTACAGAATTGTTGTCTACATTACATAACTATAAAAATTAAAAAAAAAGACGACGTGACGAATTAAAATAATTTAAAAAACGAAATGCCCAAATAAAGTTTTTTTAAAACTATTATCTCAGACATTTGTTGTAAAACTAATAAAATCTACATCCTAGTTTATTCAATGTGTATTTAGTTACAGCCAAAGAACTACAAACTCGGCAGTAAATTATAAACATATTATGTATTTAGGAAATCTAATATCTTACCTTCATTTTGCAGTAACGTCTCAGTTAACCGATATTATGATGTAGTTAGAAATAACCAAAATAAACATAAGCTTCGTGAAATATTATAAATTAGTTACTTAATCAATATAACATGTGAAGGAGAGTTGTTTGGTGGTAGTGAATTATACACGGGATGCAAGGTGTGAATAAAGTTTATTGAATAGATGGAGTTGCGCGGGAATGACGTGGTGTCATGCGGCGGGCTGTGTACCGACTGGCGTGGGTGCAAGGTGCAGCGCGACGTGTAGCATTGCGTCACCACAGACATATACTTTTTTATATTCGAATGAAATTAAAATCGTTTATTAGCATAGGCATTAAAGACGTGCACTTGCTCATTGATAAACTCTACAATAACTTCGGAAAAGCGTATCGCAAGAAGAGCACAAGAAACTCGTCAATCATAGCCTATATATAAAATAATTAACTTCACATGTTACGCTTGTTTTTGTTTTAGATAAAGGTGTTAAACAAAATAACTCAGTTAATAATTAAGCTGTACATATGTTAAACAAATTCAGTTAGTTGCTAGCATGCAGCAATTCCCTTGTGGCACTAACTCGTCGGTTACATTTTAAACTAACATACTGTTCATTTGGAATTCGCTCTTCGATATTTATTTAAAACTTTATTGAACTTGCATACAAAAGGTGAACTTAATAACCTTGGGCATTGTCTACCAATTAACCTTAGGAGCAGCAGAAGGAAGGAATAGGTGCAGTTAAAAAATAACATAGAAAAAGAATAAATAAGAAAAAATAAAATAAAAAAAACCTCATCACACTTAAACATAATAATAATGTAAAGATATAAAATAAAGACATAACAGAAGTAATCTATATTTCTTCATAATACATACTATCCATACATTAAAATCATTATATTATAAAATGCCTATACAAAAGTATATTATATTACCTATACCGCTGTAATATAAGTTCTGTAATTTTCGTGGGAGTGCACTGCACCTGCGCTCTTTAGGACGAGCCGCCTCTTGTGACATCATAAGGTGTGAATGAACCAGTCTTTTGAATACTTCTCTACTTGGTACTTGCCGAATAGAGGTAGGCTGTTTCAAAGGGATGACGCAACGACCACGAAGGATTTAGAACGAAAGCTAGTGGAATGAAGAGTGGCAGCGATAATGTTATGTTCAATTGTAATCCAATTTTTGTTGTAACATATAGAAATTATTAACACAAAGAGTTACTTTATGAAGTCAGTGTTCAAGTTTGTACTAAATGATGACAAAATTGTGTTATTTCGTGTCACAAAGCACAGTTTGCGAGCACTGAGCAAGTTTGTTCATCGCGCGACCAAAATTACTGGAACGAGATGCTGCCCCAATTAAAACTAATCCGGAGGTACACTTTCTACTCATTTGGCTATTTTATATTGTACTAGCTTTTACCCCCGGCTTCGCTCGCATTTAAGTCATTAAATAAGTATCAGAGATCATACTAATTATAGTCAATTGGAAACTATTATTGCTGCTATTTCGCAATATATTATATATTTGAGTCCGTGCAAAAGAAAAATCCACTTTTAGCTTTTCAGTTTTTATTAGGACTGCTTGACATTGACAGTCGTATTTTTTATAAAACTTAATATAATTTATAAAAATCAAAAGGAGGATCGCCAACAAATATATTAAAAATATTTATTTTTTTAATAAAAAGTATCCTATGTTACTTCTAGAACCTCCAAAACTATGTGTACAAAGTTTCATGATGATCGTTTAAGTAGTTATTGCGTGAAAACGTAACAAACAAACTCACATTCACATTTATATTAGTAAGGGATTTGATTTATATGATACTTATTATTATTATTATTTTAAATCTTACATTTCCCTAATTATATAACACTAGCTGTTGCCCGCGACTACGTCTGTGTAATAATGAAGATATAAAGTACTATGAAGTTTAATGATGTTTCATATTTCAGTCAACAGAAAATACCTTCCACACCCCAGTCGCAAAATCTATGTCAAATTTCAAGTTTGTAGCAAAAAAATTAAGGACTCATACAAACCTGCGAGGTCGTTTCGTTTTACGGCAGTCAAAATTTTGACAAGATTCCTCATTTTAGCGGTCTAAGATTCGTTTTACGTCGTGGATATGTGTCTCGTCTTACGTCGTTTCGTTTTGCGTCACTATTCTCTGGTATCTAACATGACGTAAAACCGAGGGCTGCCTTTCATACTTTCAGGACAGCATAGTGGAACTGCTTATCTGCATTTCCTTGTGGTAGCCTTTGTCTTGCATTCTAGCTTATTATATTCAATTCAATTGAAACTTTGTAAAATGAGCACTAAAACTGAATAGATAAATGCAACAAGCCTCTGGAGAGTACAAACAACCCTCGTCCTTTTAGTCAAAATTTCCAAATATTCTGCGCAATTTAGAGCATAATTCTAACCGCAAATATCCCCAGGGATTTATACTGCATTTGTCGTTCTATAAACGCATGGTTTAACTGATGGATATTTATTTATTTATTTTTGCGTACATCTACTTTGTATAGTCCAAGGGAGGTTTTTGTATTACTTCAAAAGTAATTGCAAAGCCTCCCAAGGTTCTAGTATAAGGCATTAGATATATAAATCTAGATATAAAAACATTTGTTGTCTCTTTCTTCCGCCATTTAAATGGAAGGGACTTCTAATTTAAACAGCGCGCTTTTAGCTGCAATATTTAAGTATTCAACTAACTGCACTAAGTGCATTTTAATATCTAAAAATAATAGATTAATAATAATATGTAAGTGTAAGTAGGTCTAAACGGCACGTATCGAGTGAGAGATAACAAACAATATTTTCTGAACTAAGGAGACTTAATTCTAAAGTGTCCATGATTTGGAATTTTTCAATAAAAACTTGTTTTCTTTTTTTTTTAACTTTTAGTAATTGAGCTCCAATAGAGCGCTTTTACTCGTCAATACAAATATAAATGAAATAAATTTAATAATTATCAATTTGATTTAGCTGCTGTATACTGGCATCGTCCACTGTAATGTCATAATAATATATAGCAAATCTACTATGACGTAGAAGAATAGCTGCTGCTGTATAAGGGCATTGTCATCCTATTATATGCCTAAGGGTAAACATACAAGTCCAAGCTTTATTATCTATAAGATATTCTGAATCTATATATATAAAACTCAAAGGTGACTTAGTGATCTATCAACGCACAGCCCAAACCACTGGACGGATCGGGCTGAAATTTGGCATGCAGGTAGATGTTATGACGTAGGCATCCGCTAAAAAAGGATTTTGATCAATTCTACCCCCAAGGGGATAAAATAGGGTATGAAATTTTGTATAAATCTTATTAGATTTTCGACTGATTGAACTGAAATTAAAAATTGACAGATATGTGGTTAATAACTGGAGCAAGTTTTCAATTATGACCCACGATAGGAATGGTGATAACTACTTAACACACGTTAAACAAAAGTAAAGCCACACAAACTAAACCTAATTAATAATAATACTTCTTAACGCGAGCGAAGCCGCTGGCAAAAGCTAGTTATCTATATAATATTTTCATTAATAAGTCCTGTTAAAAACTAAAATGTAGGTTCCACTACATTGTTTTTAATCCTTTGCAACTGTGGCAAAGCACCTAAAGTCGCTTCTAACATAAACATGCCTTACGCTTTAGGTTGACTTAATGTGTAAGATATGTGTATAAATATTATTAATATTTAATAGTTATTTCTGTATTTTCTTTATTGGATATTGGAATTTATAATGAGCTTATGGGCATAGGATGGAAATGAAACCAAATTTCTTGATACAATGAAGAATAATGATTCATGTACACTTTTGACAGTTCTTTTCGTTTTTCATTTTAAAGCAAAGAGATCGAGCCTATACAGCCAGCTTCCTTTTTTACATAGCTTCTTCGGCTTTGGTATCAAAAAAAAACTAGCAGCAAAATTACTTATTCAATTTCATTGTTATACCACTATAGTAATAGAGGAAATTTGATATTATAGTTCATTGATTGTAGATTTCTTTAGATATAACAATATTGTGTATTTTATGTGACGTGGTTAAAGTTATACTCAGAGTTTTTGACAGCGTGTTAATCTGTCTGTCTGTTTGTCGTCCACCATTGTGACACGGGTAAAGCCTGCTATGAAGGAAGTATGAAATTGGATATTTTTTCATCCCACTCATGTTACGATTTCCCTTACAAAATCCATTTCAACTATGTCTTTGATGACTTAAAATATTATGTTTACGATTTGACAGAACTAGCTAAAGTACCAAGATATAGTAGTCTTATAAGATACAAATTTGTATATCTGATGAATGAACAAATCAATAAATATATAATCAAAATATTAAATTTTTATAAAGACATTACAAAAATAAATAAATTAGTTTATAGTTGTAATGTTAATAATTAAAAGTTTTGTAAGTGATGGGTCCCACGTGACAGGCAATGCCTAGTGTGGGACCATCGAAAACTATATTATGTAATATTATTCTTAAATAAATAAATAAATAAATGTTTATAAATACATTTTAAAAAACATACATAGTATTGAATAATCAGTATTGAAATACCGGTCCTATATATTATATGTGTGTCTATAGCAACTACATACGAACAACCAAACTCCGCAGGGATTAAGATAATCTGTTCTAGATTGTTTCGCATTTATTGTCTTGCCGTCAGATTCTGCCCTTTAACACCTCGGGGACTTCCCCGGCCCGAAGTTTCAATAGCCCTCATTCTATATTGAGTTGTATGTGTATATTATATATCCATATATCTTGTTATAAAATATATAATTACTATATTATATTAAATAAGGAGTTATTAATTAATCTCTTACTATTATAAATGTGAGTTTGTTTGTTACGTTTTCACACAACAACTGCTTAACCGATCATCATGAAACTTTGTACACATATTTTTGGACGTACTAGAAGTAACATAGGATAGGTACTTTTTATTTTTAAAAAATAATATTTTTTACTATAGTTTCAGCTGTTTGGAATCATTCTATTGAAATGATCTCTGACACTTATTTAATGACTTAAATGCGAACGAAGTCGCGGGTAAAAGCAAGTATCAACATAAAAGATAAAATTAACGAGATACTATAGAAGACAACATTTTTATTACCTTGACTGACATGTAAATTCATGTTGCTGAAGTTTTCCAATAAAAGTTGCAGCGTTCGTTGGGCGGGCGGCTGGTTGGCTTTGGATGGCGCGCGGGCTCGAGTTTCACGAGGGCGCCACACATAAACTTATTTGCATACTTGACTCTTTACATATTAGAGTTACAACAAGTTATTTATTGTACGTTCGAGTCATAGAAGGCCTCGTCATTTGCATAATAAAACCTTGCATATAAAATTAATAATTAAACTATCTTCTATAATTTTTAAAAAGTTATCTCGTAGAAACGACAGCTAAGTGATAGTTACAGCAAAGAAAAGTTACAATAATTTCTTACAATTAATTATAAAGTTTTGTCTTTGAGTGTACTTTACAGTTTTATTTGTAATTATTTTGTACGCTTGAATAAAATTACAAAAACATTACAATTTTTTTTTCAATAATTTATGTTAATTTAATGTACAGTTTCACAAGAAGTTAGTGTTTTATATTTTTTCAAACTACTACCTACCCTAGACCTACAAAGGCGTGAATATGACATATAAAAGGGATAAAGATACCAATAAACATAAAGCGCTGAACGTGATGGTATCATTCAAGCAGTTATATTTATTTTATTATGCTCCAACGATTTATGACATATTTATTGGTAAGGAGTTCTATAAATTGCATAAAATTTCTTATTGTTATATTCAAGCCGAAGAAGAGACATACATGTAATAAAATATGTTGAGTGTACTATTTAGACCAGTGCTTCCCAAAGTTGACTGGGATCCGACTTATCTAACATAAATTTTCAATGTTGGTAAATTTCAGAGATTCCCTAGTAGCGAGTAGTGGAATAGCAAAAAAAAATAAATTGAAATGGAGGACCGTTTTATTAACACACTAGCTGTTGCCAGTGACTTCGTTCGCGTAGTAATGAAGATATAAAGTACTATGAAGTTTAAATTTTAACATGAAAAAGTAGTTATTGTGACATAACTGTAATAGTTAGACATTTGTCCTCTATAAAACTGTAGTACATCACTTTGCTCTATTGTCAATAAGTTCCGCAGCATACGCAATCTAATGTTTTTTTTTTCACAATTTGGGTTACATTATTGAAGTTTTCATACGGATCCTTAACGTTCTTGAAAATATTCTATAGCCTATGTTCATCAGGGTTAATGTAGGATTCTACTGGTGAAAGAATTTTTCAAATCGGTCCAGTAGTTTCTGAGCCTATTCAATACATACAAAATAGATAAGTACCTTCTTATTAGATTTTGGGATTTACTGATTTTGGAAACTTCTGGTCTAGACCGTTTAGATTTAGCATCTAAGGGATTGTAGCTAAGATTGAGCTAAGACTGTATAATAATGAATGAAAGTTTCTTATGATGTTTGCGTAGTAGCTGGGTACGCACACTTGCTAGGGTCGGGATGTTGTTTAAGGGTATCATAAACCGGGCATATTTCGCACCGTAAATTAACTGCGGTTGCAAGTTAAAATTAATTAAAACTTTAATTACTTGCCTCACAACAATTTACAAGTTTTCCACTTTTACAATTACATGAAATGCAACAATACTAGATAACTATATATTCATTGTTTTTTGCACATTAAATAATCCAAAAAATAATAAAGTATTGATGTAATAAAAACACATAATTCAGAATTTGTTATTTTAAAAATAACTTTAGAAAAGAAAATATATAAAAACTCAAGTAAATTCTGTTTAATTTACAAATATTTAAATTTAAAAGGCACATAATATACACGCCCTGTATATCAAAATAAAATAGTAATATGTTACATATAGGTACTTATATATCAAAAAACCAGTTTAAACATTAATTTGCAAATTTTTCTTTCTGCTATTTATATTTTATCTAGCTTTTACCTGCGGATTCGCTCGCATTTAAGTCATTAAATAAGTATCAGATATCATACTAACTATAGTCAATTGGAAACTATAGTAAAAAATATTGTTATTTTTTAAATAAAAAGTATTCTATGTTACTTCTACTTAGTACCTCCAAAAATATGTGTACAAAGTTTCATGATGATCGATTAAGCAGTTGTTGCGTGAAAACGTAACAAACAAATTCACATTCACATTTATAATATTAGTAGGGATAAGTAACCATTGAAACGTATTAAAAATTCGTAAAACAGAACGTAATGACAGCTAGGTGACAGTAGATAGTTGCAATGGATTATTATCATTGGTCAAAAATCACGTCAACAATTTTTCAAGCTTGTGATTGGTCTATTTTGTTTTGTACGGGTGATTGAATACGGACCGTAATGCAATTGATATCGTCCATGCTTCGTATACCTAATGTATGCTTTACATGCTTGGATGTTTACGTGAAGTGACGGATAGTTTAAACAGTGCCCGAAATAAGTTAGCTAACATCTAGCAAGTGTTAGGGCGAGTCCTTATTGCTACAAGACGATACAACCTTGTGATATAAGCATTTAATTTTAATTTTAGGTTTATATTTTTTAGACACGTAATCAAGTAGTTTAATATGATTTATTCGGCGCGACGTTTCGCAGGTATTGTGGTGTCGCTGGAACAAAATAAGTGCTACATAGTCCTTTTTTTTGTTAATAATTTGTTTTTTTTTTTGTTCCTATATAGTTGCTGACTGACGCATTTAAGGCGTTTTTTATTAATTTTTTTCTTTCAATTTATATTTAGATTACCTTTTTAAGCTATTAATAAAAATATATACTAAAAAATAAGGAAAATATGAAAGAAAAAGTATCATAATATATTAAATTAGAATAGGCACTGACGGCGTGCGCTTGCTCATCGTTAGACTCTACCATGACGAGAAGACCACGAGAAACCCGTCAATCATAGCCTGTACATAAAATAATAATAATAAAATAAATTAATTTTAATTCAGAAAAAAACGTAAATAACAATTTATTATATATTTATAATATATAGCTACCTATACAACATTAAATTTAGTCAAAAAAAAGAAATACGTAGATACGTAGTCGATAAATATAGAACTATATAAAGGGTCCTACTTAAAAGTCGAAGAGGGACTAATCCTCGTCGCAGAGAACTTTTCTGTCGCGTGTGAGTCGAAATTCTAAGAGGGCTCGTTTCAGCAAAGGAACAACTTAAGGCAAATGTTGGAAAACTTCAGCGAGAGCTTAGCCTTAATTGGGCGACTCACAGGAAATTGCTACCTTTTAAAATGTCTCACTCGTCGCTCTGCATCTCTCCACTTCATCCGAGTTTTCAACAAGAAACTTGTAGACTTGAATGTTAGAAAACTATCAATGCTATATGTATTTAAACTTATGTTATTTCAATTGCCAGTTACTTAAACAATTTATTAATAAAAAGTACATTTATTTTTATTTTTATACGATACTAGCATTTAAGTCATTAAATAAATATCTAACATCATTTCAGTAGAAATGAATCAATATGATTCCAAACAGCTGAAACTATAGTCAGTTGGAAACTTCAGTAAGAAAAAAAAATTTAATAAAAAGTATTCTATATTACTTCTAGTACCTCCAAAAATATGTGTACAAAGTTTCATGATGATCGGTAAAGTAGTTGTTGCGTGAAAACGTAACAAACAAACTCACATTCACATTTATATAGTAGGGAGGATTAAAGTACACTAATGTCAAATTTCATGACAACACTGATTTCTTTAAAATAGTTTAACTTTACGAGAGTGTGACTAATTTTGCGATTATTGCGCCACCTATATGAAAGGTGTGGCACTTTTCAGCCCATCTACTATATACAGACCCCTGACAACAAAACTAGCCACTAACCACTGCTATAGTTGTCATGTATGGAATATAATTATTACAAAACTATGGTCAGTTTTATTCAATAATACTCTGATCAGCTCAAATTTCCGGATCAAACCGGGTAAAATTAAAAATTGTACTAATAGTAGGTCTAGTGACCTATTTAATAGTTTAAATAACTAAAGATATGTTTTAAAGTACAATAGAAATCAGTTGAAACAAGCCAAAAACAAAATGACCCATATCACGGCAGAGACCGTACGTCCAAATGTCCGACAGCAGGATTAAAATGTGCTTCTACTTGAACGTAATATAATATCTTCATATTATATTTTCTTTACACTATAACATTTCATACACAATAATAATGTATAAATATCCATCCGAAAATAAATGTATTGTACGAAAAATATACGGCTGAGGTCAAAATAACTCGTATTCCTTTCAAATTAATTAATCTGAAAACAAAATATTTCTTATTGGTTTCTAAGATACTCAATTGTATTACGTAGAATCTACACAAACATATTATTCATAACAACCAATTTAAGTCGCTCTGCTGTTTTTGTGATTTTGTAGGTCCTACCACGTTAATAGGAACATTTTTTATTCAATAAACTTTATGCCTGTTATATTGTACTAGCTGTTGCCCGCAACTACGTCTGCGTAATAATGAATGAAATAAATCTAATAGGATTTATACAAATTTTCATCCCCTATTTTATCCCCTTGGGGATAAAATTGATCAAAATCCTTTCTTAGCGGATGCCTACGTCATAACATCTACCTGCATGCCAAATTTCAGCCCGATCCGTCCAGTGGTTTGGGCTGTGCGTTGATAGATCACTAAGTCAGTCAGTCACCTTTGAGTTATATATATTTAGACTAGCTTTTGCCAGCGGCTTCGCTCGCGTTAAGAAGTATTATTATTAATTAGGTTTAGTTTGTGTGGCTTTACTCCAGTTATTAACCACATATCTGTCAATTTTTAATTTCAGTTCAATCAGTCAAAAATCTAATAAGATTTATACAAACTTTCATCCCCTATTTTATCCCCTTGGGGGTAGAATTGAACAAAATCCTTTCTTAGCGGATGCCTACGTCATAACATCTACCTGCATGCCAAATTTCAGCCTGATCCGTCCAGTGGTTTGGGCTGTGCGTTGATAGATCACTATGTCAGTCAGTCAGTCAGTCACCTTTGAGTTTTATATATATAGAAGAAAGATATTTAGATATATTTAGATGTCAGTACATACTAATATTAGATGCTATTCTAGGAATTCTTAATAGAGTTTCTCTTGTAGATGAAGGTTTTATGGGAAGAGTTGTGCTTGTAGTAAAGAAATAAGTCGGTATAGTCATAGCTAAATTCTTAAATATAGTAAAAATATGACGTCACGAGTTCACTGTTCTATTACAGTTAAGCCTAAAATGAAAAATATACGTAATAAAAATAAAAATCTAATAAATGAGGTATTGTAATAATATCCGTAAATATTTTACCGGGCGTAAAATTTACCGTTCGAAAGGTTGGAGGTCAAAAGTTATTTGGCGTTAACAATGTCGATATTGGCTGCAGTTTGCTTATAAAATATGCAACTTTGTGTTCCTGTTATACTTTATTTTGTGACCTTATAACGGTTTTAGTGCCCGTTTGTCCCACTTTTAAAATTACACTTCAACTCAGCATGAAAGTGAACTTCAATTAGGTTGCTACCATGAAAAAAGGTTACATAAAGCAACCACATCCTCTTAACGATACCTTGCATATATGTTTACAGGACATACTCCAGAACAGATTGTGGGAAATGCCATCATCAGTCTGCCTACGAATCTAAACTTGAAAGCTCAACTTGAAAAGCTTCATATAAACAATAAATAAAACCAGAACCAACCCAAAAGCTCGTCAAAAGGAAATATAGTTTTTATGGGCCAAGAATTAGGGTCGAGAGGTATAAAAGTATTTTATCGGAAGGTGGTACCAACGTCCGACAGAAAAGCTTATTGCTGTAACGTATTGTAAAGGCAGATTTATATTTTTAACCATGAAAGTAAAAATAAAGATACTGTACACACAGGGATACTAATTAATATTCATGATTATATGTGATTTTGGAATATTATTGTATTGTTTTTATGATTATGTTAAAGCATAGACTATACAGCTGCATACTGTACGACTGATTTGTGATTTCTATAGTTATACATGGCTTAGCATACATCAGCGGTTCGCAAACTTTTTTGGCGAAGGAAAAAAGCCTTAATATAATTATAAATAAAAAACTGATTTATATGTATTTATGAATAATCATATTGCAATGTAATATTACGTAATATTTAGATGTAACCTTATAATCTCACTTTGGTAGGTATTTTTTGCAGTATTTTAGCCCTAGAGTTCCGCAAAACACCACTTTGAGAATGGCTGGCATACGTAAAAAACAATTGAACATCTAAACTCCTTATCCGTTAGAATTATGTGGGTAGGTAAACAAAACTGAGATCCCAGTACAATCTCCGAGAATAAATGTAGTCGGTGTTATTACGAAAACGTTTTACATAATAATTTTAAAAAGTAATTTGCATTCAACATTTTGTCAACAATTTAGTTGTGAACTTAATTTTAATTATTATAATATAATCTACTAGCTACTAGATAATATAAGTCATTAAACAAGTATCAGAGATCATACTAATTATAGTCAATTGGAAACTATTATTGCTGCTATTTCGCAATATATTATATATTTGAGTCCGTGCAAAAGAAAAATCCACTTTTCGCTTTTCAGTTTTTATTAGGACTGCTTGACATTGACAGTCGTATTTTTTATAAAGCTTAATATATAATTTATAAAAATCAAAAAGAGGTTGTGATCGCCAACAAATATAGTAAAAATATATATTTTTTTAATAAAAAGTATCCTATGTTACTTCTAGAACCTCCAAAACTATGTGTACAAAGTTTCATGATGATCGATTAAGTAGTTGTTGCGTGAAAACGTAACAAACAAACTCACTTTCACATTTATATTAGTAAGGGATTTTTGTGCAAATTTCAGGAATATCTTACGGATAATATTTAATATTTCTATATTTTAATATAATAGATATTATATTCTTAGGATATTTTCTGAAAAGTAATTTATTATTACTGAAATAATTCTAATGAAATTTGTATGAAAATATTTATACGATATTATAAATTAGTTTGGTTATAATTGACCAGTCAAAAGTTGTCATGAATAGAATGTAATATATAAATAAAATACTAAATAAACATGGACTCCAACAAAACAATAGTGAATAATGCAAACTATTATCTCCAACAATTTATGTTCTTCTAGTCAGAGTTGCACTTTATTTTAAATTCATAGCTTCAGATACTATACAGGCTGTTTTAAAATTATTTTAATTAAATTTTACTGTTTTTTTAAAATAAATTTAGTTAAGTTACGTACTGTATATAAACGGGAAGAATGTTTACAAGTGAAAGTCGTTTCCGCTATAAGGTCAGTACAATCTATCGTACTAACACCGTTTCTTCCTTAATAATTGGTTATCTGAAAGAAATTACTTTTAGTGATAATACCGCCAATTGCTCTAAATTTGTGTTTTGTATGTGCTGAATTGTAATACCTACTCTTAAAACAATAAAGGATTTTTCATATACATTATTTTTAATAAATATTACAATAATAATAACAAAACTGCCTATACACAGTGCGGCGTGTCAGAGGTAGCACGCGACGTCGCAGTGGCTGACTACCAAAAAATGGTTTTTCCATTTGAGATATCGTGAATGAAAATGTGGTTTTGAAAATATTGCTCACCACTGAAACGGTTATGGCATAAATGATTTTACCCGTAAAAAAGAAAGAGTTACCGCTATGTAAATTGTTTGGATATCTCTTTTTTATTCAGTTTTTTGTGTGCTATATAAATAAACTAGCTGATGCCCGCGGCTTCGCTCCCGTTAAGAAGTATTATTATTAATTAGGTATAGTTTTTGCGGCTTTATTTTTGTTTAGCGTGTGTAAAAACGTCTTCATCACAGTAACTCCAATCTTTAATTTCAGTTCAATCAGTCGAAAATCTAATAAGATTTATACAAACTTTCATCCCCTATTTTATCCCCTTAGGGGTGGAATTGATCAAAATCCTTTCTTAGCGGATGCCTACGTCATAACATCTACCTGCATGCCAAATTTCAGCCCGATCCGTCCAGTGGTTTGGGCTGTGCGTTGATAGATCACTAAGTCAGTCAGTCAGTCACCTTTGAGTTTTATATATATAGACTAGCTGTTGCCCGCGGCTTCGCTCCCGTTAAGAAGTATTATTATTAATTAGGTTTAGTTTGTGTGGCTTTACTCCAGTTATTAACCACATATCTGCCAATTTTTAATTTCAGTTCAATCAGTCGAAAATCTAATAAGATTTATACAAACTTTCATCCCCTATTTTATCCCCTTAGGGGTGGAATTGATCAAAATCCTTTCTTAGCGGATGCCTACGTCATAACATCTACCTGCATGCCAAATTTCAGCCCGATCCGTCCAGTGGTTTGGGCTGTGCGTTGATAGATCACTAAGTCAGTCAGTCAGTCAGTCACCTTTGAGTTTTATATATATAGATTTATCCCCTTAGGGGTGGAATTGATCAAAATCCTTTCTTAGCGGATGCCTACGTCATAACATCTACCTGCATGCCAAATTTCAGCCCGATCCGTCCAGTGGTTTGGGCTGTGCGTTGATAGATCACTAAGTCAGTCAGTCAGTCAGTCACCTTTGAGTTTTATATATATAGATAGATGCATAAATAAAAAACTACTGAAGCGATTTCTGATAAAACTGCTATTAATAAAACTTTTGAAACTACCTGTCATACGAACACAAAATAGCTTAAATCATTTCATATTTAAAGGTAAGAAAACTTGTTTAAGAGAATTATTCTAACTAGATTTTCTTAGTATTTATTTAAAACTTCTTTGCATTTTACAAAAGCCGAACTTAATGCCCTTGGGAATTAACTACCAGTTGACCTTTAGGACCAGCAGAAAGGTTGCATGTAGAAGGAATAGATGCAGATGAAAACTAACATTAAAATAATAATAATAAACAAGAAAATATATAATTCACGCAACAACTACTTAACCGATCATCATGAAACTTTGTACACATATTTTTGGAGGCACTAGAAGAATAACATAGGATACTTTTTATTAAAACAAAAAATAAATTATTAAAGGAAATTATTCAGTCATTGAAACGAAGCCGAAGCGACCGCACGTATCCTGATGATGCCACGTTAAGTGGCGAAACGCGTCGAGACAAATTACTGAATGTTGTAGCGGGAATTATAAGCAAAATAATTTTGAACAATTTCCTTTAATATGGATTTCCGCAAAGTAACGCCTGAAACAATTAATTATAATAACTTAATTATTACTATAGTTTCCAATTGACTATAGTTTCAGCTGTTTGGAATTTTTCTATATTTATTTCTATTTCCGTCTATCATTTTTATACATGCTGTATAAAACTATTTGAATTTTTGACGTTAGATCATATTGATTCATTTCTATTGAAATGATCTCTGATACTTATTTAATGACTTAAATGCGAGCAAAGCCGCGGGTAAAAGCTAGTTAAGAATCATACAAAATCTTCTTTCTGTTAATAAAGATTTACATACTATAAAATTAATTAATTTATGAGTGCCTATAAATAATATTTAGGTAATTAATTATTTTGTTAACATGAGTCAACATTTGTAAAATATGTAATACCTGCTAACATTACTCTAAGACTGAATTTGAATTTGTAACTCCATGAAACTGGATTCGTGGGAATGGCCTTATACGGATATGTAAATACGATACACAGTATATATAATAATATATAATAAGAAAATTGTTTCTTTAACGTTTGAAAGTTTGTTTGCACAGCTGGAAAACTCATCCGAGATTCCCGATCGATCTTGAAAGCAACCTATTGTAATTGTGTTATTTTAAGTCCTCTCTCTCTCTAGTGAATTACTCGTATTTTTGCTGCTTTCCTCCTCCAGGCTATTGTCAAAATTACTTATATTTTTATTAGATAATAAAGTATATAAGATTGAATTGATTGAATATGCAATCGGACTCTTGATCCTTCGAGCCCAGGTCGTCTTTTTTGTACGTCTGTATAGTTTTCTTTAAATTGTACTGATTTCTTTTCTATGCTTTATAATTTTTTAAAATAAAATATATAAATGAAAGTTACATGAGGCGGAATTATTCATTATTCATTCATTTACCTTGCTAATTATTTTTATATAGTAAGGTGGTCAATGAGCGATCATTTAAACCTATACTAATATTATAAAGAGAAAAGATTTGTATTTTTGTATGTTTGTAACGAATTCGCTCAAAAACTACTGGACCGATTTCAAAAATTCTTTTACCATTCGAATGCTACATTATCACTGATCAATATAGACTATATAAATTACAGGAAAAATAAGGATCTTTACTAAAACTACAATAATGTAACCCAAGACTGTCAAAAACTGCCATAAAATGTTTCTAAAATTCTAAATGTTTAAAAAATAAATGTCCACCCATGCGAAGCCGGGACGGACTGCTAGTAGTTTATATTTGAATAATAATAAATTCTTTTCAAACGACTTGAGTAGTTTTTAGAGAGTTTGTCGAAGCGAAGTCGAAGCGACCACACGTATCTTGATGATGCCACGTGAACTGGCGAAACGCGTGGAGACAAGTTATTGAATGTTGGTGGAGGTTATTTTCCTTCATCGACCTAATGTAGCGGGAATTATAAGCAAAATAATTTTAAATAATTAAATTTCCTGAGATTTTGTTGATTTGAAGTAATTCAACGTTATGTTGGTAAATAAAATATTTTTAAACTCAAAACTTGAACTGTTGTACTTACTATGACATAATTTACAGTTGTGTTAAACTTGTCCATGTTTAACAGCTGTTACCGACCAAGTTTATGTCAACTCCATATAAATTAATCTTACGACTATTGCTTCCGAGATTGCACTTACGTTTTTCAACTCCTTTTAACTTCTTTCAATAATTTATTGACTTAGTTTATCTTGTTTGTCGTTTAACTGTTTTTCATGAGGTGTTTGATACTTAAAGAAATATCTGCAGGCAGTAATTTCCTTCAGGAAGGCTTAGTCTAATTGCTGAAGGCGTGTGTACTTTTTAATATTTAAAATTAATGCTATTTTTTTTTATTTGGGGCTTGTATAAGACATATCAACCCCATCGTGCCAATTATTGTTATAAATACCTAAAGTACGTATTAAAGTTTTTTTTAATAAACAAACAAAAGTAAATAAAAAATAAAATAGGATTTATTTATGGCGATGTCCTTTCACGATTTGTGGGCAAACAGCATCAGCAAATATATAAAAAGACAATATTGCTTTTAAATATGAAATATTATACTCGGTGAGCAAATATATGAAGAAAAAGGGGTTTTACCCTTGTCACTTTTATGCCTTTACAGAGGTCGTGAGCGGATAACAGGATGTGTCTTCATTCTAAAAACAATGAATAGGTATTATGTTTAGGTTACTGAAATGAAAGTGGAAATAAAAACAATAAAATAAACCTTTTTAATTCGCGCCGCAGTATTACCTACGCCAAAAAATGCGTCTTTTAAAATCTATACTAATATTATAAAAAGGAAATATTTGTATTTTTGTATGTTTGTAACGAATTGGCTCAAAAACTAATGGGCCGATTTAAAAAATTCTTTCACCATTTGAGTGCTACATTATCACTGATCAATATAGGCTTTATAAATATAGGCTTTACAGGAAAATTATAAGAATCCTTACTAAAACTACAATAATGTAACCCAAGGTTGTAAAAAAATGTCTTTCATCGCATGCGCTGCGAAAACTATTGATGATAGAACAAAAAAATGTTCTACAATATTAAAGAACATATCAATATCTACAAAAAATGTCGCGATAGCATATGTCTAACTATTGTATTGTATACTGTATAAAAGCGAAATCACGAAATATCGAAAACCGCGTGACGTACAAAGTTGAAATTTGGCAGGGAGATAGTTTATAGTTAGTAGACGTCCGCTAAGAACTGATTTTATGACAGGACCGGAAAGCGCTCTATTGGAGACCAATTACTAAAAATAAAAAAAGGATAAGATCTACAGATGAGAATGTAGGGTGGAATGGCAAAAACCGCACTGTCAATAATGAATGTGGCTTTGAAACATTAGCTAAGCAATCTAAACTAATATAAGCGAACATATACAGAGGCGCGGCTAAAGATAACGTTTCAAATAAACATCGGGTTGGTCCCCGTTCGGCTTATAAATTTTGACCTGATTTTTAAAGAATAATTGAATTAAACGCTCATGATAGTGAATAAGTATTACAAGTAACATACAATTTACGTTATTTTTTCCTAATTTTGCTTACTTTTAGGTCTTACGATTTCGGGTCAAAAGTTCAACACCAAATAGGTATAACTTTCAAAATGGAAATTTTACCAATTCGACCAATTAATATTATCATTGTCATGGAAAAATACTATTGATAGTATGTATACATCAAAAACTCTAATTGTCTTATTAAGTAATTACTTTAACAGTCTATCAATTGATGATTTCAATTGTTTTTTTCAAACGCAATTAAAAAGAAATAAATGCTTAAATTGATAGTTTCAATTGTTTTTATTCGAACTGATTCAAGTCTTATAAAGTGTTGTTTTTTCATCAGAGATTGTTTTTATAGATTTCCTTCAGTCTTAGACTTATTTTTTTAGTGATTACAGTATCACATGATATGATATAGATAACCGCTATTATTATAAATTAAATGAAATTTCAATTACAATGTTAAAATTAGAATTAATTAAAACAATAATTATAAAATATCAAACTTTTACTATTTTTTTAATTCAATTGATTAATTAATTACGTATGAAAAGAATATCTGAATTAAGTATCCTCTTTGTACCATACTTAAGAAAATTGTCTCTTTTTAAAATAAAAAAACAAATGCTTTACTAGCTATAACCTGAACTAATTTAGATGCCTATATACCTACACAACATATACAGTTAACTATAGTATATTATTGAAGTAAATCGTGTGATCACAATCACAGAGTTTGGAGTTCACTTTACGATCGTCCATCACTGCCTTATCGGTTCAAACAACCGCAGTTCACTCCACACACTACTAGTATACTACATAGATTTAATTATATTTAGACTGGACATTTTTAACAATTGAAATGAAAATAGTTTATTAGCATAGGTCAGCGGTTCTCAAACTTTTTTGGCGAAGGAAAAAGCCTTAATATTATTATAAAAAACTGATTTATATGTATTTATGAGTAATCATATTGCAATGTAATATTTAGTTGGAATATTTAGATGTAATCTTATAATTTCCCTTTGGTAGGTATTTTTTGCAGTATTTTAACCCTAGGGTTCCGCGGAGCACCACTTTGAGAATGGCTGGCATAGGTTCTAAAGGCGTTTGCTCATCGTTAGACTCTACGATAACTTCGGAAAGGCGTATGACAAGAAGAAGACCACAAAAGACTCGTCAATCATAGTCTGCACATAAAAT
The DNA here is from genome assembly GCA_028551675.1 of Tineola bisselliella. Taxonomy (NCBI): domain Eukaryota; kingdom Metazoa; phylum Arthropoda; class Insecta; order Lepidoptera; family Tineidae; genus Tineola; species Tineola bisselliella. The sequence goes on from JAPWLS010001919.1 coordinate 48,086, forward strand.
AATGAACAAAAAAAAACTGAAAATTAATTCACAAAAAAGTAAATAACAATTCATAAATCACATAATTCGCAAGAATTAATTCCAATGTTTTTTTTTTGTTTTTTTTTCTGTATGGTTTTATTATTCATTTTAATTGTATTTAATTTAAGGAGAATAATAATGGTATGTCTTATTGGTTTAATTTTTTTTATATACGTATTTGTATTAATGTTCATTAATGTTTTTTTATTACCTTTAACAAATTGAGTCATTGGATTGACGTTTCTAGAAAATGAATTAAGAAATAAGTAAATGCTAAATAAAATTGAGTTCTGTTAAATAAAGATTTCAGTAGATTTCAACTGAAAAAAAAAAGTAAAAATTTAATAGAGCTTTTATAATTAAAATAAAATCTGGTACATATTTTAATTTGTATTTATTCTTATATTTGTGCTACGATCAGTTTAGAAATTATATAATAATATTTTTTATTTATTTAAATAATTATACAATAATATAAAGCGTGTCCGGACTTTTAACAAAGAAAGAAAGGATGTTGTGTAAAAAAAATGACCACTCCATATAATTTAAGTTTTTTTTTACCGTGAAAACAATTGCGTTATATATCGATAAAATGAATAATATATCATTTCAGTTTTATTTTATTCCTTACTATTAATTTACTTGGTATGAGCCCAAAAACACAAATAATAAAGCTCTCACTATACTGGCCTATTTTTTCGAAATATTTCGACTGAAAATATATATTGGTGAAAGATGAATGGAGACGTTGCGGAGCTTTTGGAGATTAGGAGACATGCTTCAGGCTACTACTATATCTAGTGATGTTATGATATACATGTATATATATATATTGGTACAAAGGTTAGCGCTAGTTTGATTTTCAATACTGAAATAAAAATAATTGATTAGCATAGGCACTAAAGGCGTGCGCTTGCTCATCGTTAGACTCTACAATACAATGGCTTCAGAAAGGCGTATGATAAGAAAAAGACCACATGGAATAATTAATAAAAAAAAATCGGTTGTCTGTAAAGTCGGTTTACTGACGATAGTTGAACGTGACAACGTCTTAAGAAAATACTGATGGAATGGTAGCATTTTTCAAAAGAAAATTTTAATTTCATTTGTTCATGTAAATGTACTATAGTATAGCAGCTGTCCACGCAGACGCATCGCTCACTCAAGTAGGAGAGAGACGGATGTCGAACGCTGCCGAACGCGAAGGCCGATTGTGCCTCTTTGTCGCTCGTTCCGCGCTCTCGCTTGCACTTCAAGCCTTACATGGAACGCCTCAGAGCGAGGTAACGCCGCATGAGTCATGTTTTTTCGTGCGTGCAGCCGGCTCAATCGAATTATAAGACGTTGTCACGTCAAAAAACAACTGAAATTTAATTCTGAAAAAAAAAATAGACATAGAAGTAGTTGTTTTGGATTAAGTGTTATGTTTGTATTGATACTTATAAATTATTTATTTTAATGTAATGTTAGTATATTAAATTGATACGATAAAATAAATCTAATATAAATTGACTTTGCTCGAAGTAAATCTCGGCAGTTGACTGTTCGGTCCATCTGCAATTCAGAACAGGCGCCGTTAATGCAATCGTGCTGTTCGAGCTTGCTTAACCGAGTGCCTGAATCAAGCAAACGCTTAAAGCGCTTATAAATGTGTTCTATACTTACGAGGAATAATTTTAAAGCCATTTATGCTTGTTTATCAATGTTTTTTTATTTTAATACGCAATTTGCAATTTTCATTTGTTTTATTTAGTGATTACTTATGAATTTTAATTTAGTAAACTTAATACTGCTAGAAAGAAAGACTCGCTGATGGTGGTTAGCAGTCTAGCCATCCTGGGGTAGTCACAGATACAGTAGTAGAGAGATCTGTTGTCTCCGTGGGCATATGCTAGACCATATGCGGTTCTCAAACTTTTTTGGCGAAGGAAGAAGCCTTAATATAATTATAAAAACTGATTTATATGTATTTATGAATAATCATATTGCAATGTAATATTTAGATGTAACCTTATAATGTCCCTGTGATAAGTATTTTTTGCAGTATTTTAGCCCTGGGGTTCCGCGGAACACACTTTGAGAATGGCTGTGCTAGACTATTAATATAGAAGCTGCAACTATTTGTTTTCGAGTTTAATAATTAATGAATAGTATGTAAGTGTCCCTTAATCTCTGCTTATTTCAGAGAGAAATAAATGCGAGGTTTCCTCCCGTATCTTGCAATAGCTAATAATGGAAGATTTTTTACAGTAATGCTTAACAGTGAATAGTAGTGTTTTAATTTATTCTAGAACATGATTTTACTAATTTAAAAGTTGGAATTCGTATATTTTGATTAACGTAATCTAACGTATTACTTTAAGATTTTCCGTCGCAAAGTAGTATATATTTAAATCCATATAGATAAAATTTTCCGCATAAAAACTGATTGAGTATAAAATATATGTGCTTCAGAAGACGATGGTCCGGCTACGATACTTCAAATTTCACGCTTCAATGAATAATTCGCTTATGTTTGATACTTGCGATACCGGTTTCTTGTATATATTAAATAAAGAAATCGAAATTCTAAACTATATATTGTCATATAAAGGCTGTTGTTTTCCTAAATATGATTTCCAACTCGAGTATTATCATTTCGGTTTTGCTTCAATATAAAAACTAAATCGAATTCAAAAGAGACACCCTGTTAAGGTACAACATTTTTTTCTTAAAAAGTTTCAGCTACTACGTTGGTCGTGTTTATATTTCACTTGTAGTCCACCTGGCCACATAACTATGAGTCATGTCTAGTGTGTGAACAAGCGTGTCTCTCGATGTCCGTGTTTCAAAATAGGCAGATTGTAATGAGCAGTATGTTAGAGCAGTGGGCTTATCACATGTTATGTATGTCATACGTTTCGAGCTGTCACAAGTAAAACTGATCCGTTACCAATCAGGATCACGAATTTTTACTAACGACTAACGAGCACTAGCAATAAAATGAACGAAAAAACGAGACGTTCGTAAATTAACAAAAAGTATCTAAAGTATTAAGATTGATATGCAAACAATTTATAAAAGTACCCGCCTGTCTTGTATTGTAGAGGCGATTGTCATAGAAGGCTTATTATTAGGATATACAACCTTTAATCTCCATTGAAATTGGAAATTCATAATATATTATTGCATATAAGAAAAGTTATATCAAAAGGACTTTTATAATAGAAGTTTACAAAGTGCAGCAAAGGGGGTAGATGACTAACTTAAATTGATAGGGAGTAAACAGGGGGGTCAGAGGAGGGTGAATTCTCAAGTTACAGCTTTACCTGTAAGGATAGAAGCTAACTAATATGATTAATTAATAACCCAGGTTTAGATCTTGTATTGATGCACTTATATACATAACTATATTTATAGCTTTTAGTTTTAACACTAGGTTTACGAACGTTTTCTACATACCTACTTCTACTAAAACGCGTCAATTTGACGCATATCGTAGCGATAGGTATACCACATAGACAAGTTCAGTAATTCAACACTTTTAAAGAAAATAGACTTCAATATATATTTCCCACGATCAATGAATAAAAGTCATACAAAGAGATAAAATAAAAATTTAAACAGTTTTTGGTAATTCTCTGATAAAAGTCAAAATGCGTCAAATTGACGCGTCCCGTAACCTAGTGTTAATAATGTATAAAAACTTTACATGTTTGTACATGATAAGTTATTATAAGAAATTAAATTATCAATCCCTTACTAATATAAATGTGAAAGTGAGTTTGTTTGTTACGTTTTCACGCAACAACTACTTAACTGATCATCATGAAACTTTGCACACATATTTTTGGAGGTACTACAAGTAACATAGGATACTTTTTATTAAAAAAGAAATATATTTTTTTTACTATAGTTTCCAATTGACTATAGTTTCAGCTGTTTAGAATTTTTGTATATTTATTTTTATTTTCGTATATCATTTTTATATATGCAGTATAAAACTATTTGAATTTTTGAGGCTAGGTGTCATTTTTGTAGTTAGATGCCATTTTAATATTTTATGCGAGCGAAGTCGCGTGTAAAAGCTAGTATTGAATATGATAATATAAAATTCATCCATAAATGTAGTAATCGATTTAGGGATAAGAGAGCGGCCGCTGTCTGCTCACTGTACCGAGTAAAATATCAAGCTTACAAGGAAACTAAACTATGAAATAAAAATGTTCATATGGATTTATTTATAGGGTTGTTCCATCAACTAAGAGTGGTAGCTGGATTTATGATGGTTAACCCCGTGTCAGTAAAACCCACATAGAGATCCAGTCGAGTTTTGGAATCAGTACGGAAGTAGCGAGACCTGGAGGGAAGATCTGGATAGTATGTATTCGTATATTTAATTCGATATAGCGTTGTCGTACTTATGGAAATAAAGTACTTCTTGAGTGTGATCATTAATCGAGCTTGTTAACGACTACTGACAAAGGGGTAGTCACATACCATTATACAATTCATAAAAAACCTTACCATAACTACCCTTTAATCATAATTTAACACATATATAGCTAAAATATTTTTTTTCCTTAAATAAACCTAATAATGGTTTTATTATTATTATTATTATTATTATGTAACATCTAAAATATGTATTTTTGTAATTTTATTATTATAGAAGTGTAGTATCTATCCCTTTATCATCTCGAGCATGCCGTTCTATCCTATAATTAAAATTTCATTTTGTTTGTATAATAATAGTCTTTTTTATAATATAATTTTAGGTAGGTTTTATAAATAAATGGTGTAACACTACAACAATTTTAAAAATGGCAACACTGGTGTTTAACGACAGCGGTGAGCGGGGTCGGCCATCTTGTTTTTTTTTTGTCTTCTTTTAGCAGTGTGTTATAATTGTTTTACACTGTACGATATTTTTTACATGCTTGTTAATATTTATTTAATGAAATAATTGTTTTACAGTGGTTTAAATTGAATGTATAATATATATGTGTGTATGTAAGCACCCGGTAGTCAAGTTAGTAAGGAGTCGACAAGTCTGTAACAGTTGGTAGTTTCGTGTTATTTTGGCTGCTTAGCTGGATGCTTCGAGATTTGTGCCGACCGCAACCGCACGACTCGAGATAAACTACTACCACTTTATGGATAGTTTGGAGTTAAATTTACTTCGCCGATACTCAATTTGATTATTTATTTGAGCAAATATATTCAGTGTCTATAAACGTACATTCAACATTTTTATAAATAGTCTATCAAATATGAGTAATTTAGAAAAAAATAATAGATGAGGCGGTAAGCTTTTGTGGGTTAAATTAAGAAGGTTGAGAAATCTTGTAGCACATGTAAAGATATAGATGTCGCTATTCGGTCATAGATGGCGCTTTCTAAAATGTATCACACATGTTAAACTTCGACATTTTGCAATCTAGAGGCAGCGTTTTTTTTCCTTCAAATATAAATGTGTATAAATTTACCAATTAAATTGGAATTCTATATTGGATGGAAGGTAGATAGAAAATAAATACCGCTTCATTGGATTAAATTGAAACCTACGCTCTTCGACGCCCTCATAAGAAAAGAAGGAAAGTATTTCGTATTTATTTTTAGTTATTATTGTTATAAAATACGGAATATATGACAAGAAACGGATAAACATATTTATATTCGTAACATGTAAAAATGCTATTTGTGATTTATTAACACGTATTGTAAAAATAAAATAGTTATTTAAGAAATAGAAAATTTAAGGAAGAAGTTCAAGAGAAAATCTTATCTGTGAGGTTCTTTTATTTGGAGGCACTACTGACAGACATTATCGGTCGAAGTGAATCGGGGAGGCTTTAATTGATACTGCTCTGTGAATCGTTCTACAATCGACGCTTTGTCTTTTTCTAATCGAAATTCTGAACGGGTCGAGAAGTTAATGTGATTTCTATTTAAGAAAATATATTGTTTAGACGATCTATTAATTTAAGAGTTCGTATAATACATATATACTAGCTTGTACCCGCGGCTTCACTCGCATTAAGTCATTAAATAAGTATCAGAGATCATTTCAATAGAAATGAATTAATATGATTCCAAACAGCTGAAACTATAGTCAGTTGGAAACTATAGTAAAAAATAATATATATTTTTTAAATAAAAAGTATCCTATGTTACTTCTAGTACCTCCAAAAATATGTGTACAAAGTTTCATGATGATCGGTTAAGTAGTTGTTGCGTGAAAACGTAACAAACAAACTCACATTTATATAGTAGGGAGGATATGTATTTTATATATGTAGTAGTCCACATTATGCGTATGTACGTATATATTATATGAAAAAATGGGAGATTAGAAAAAAAATTACATTGGTACCAGATTGAGAGATTCGAATTAAAAGTGCAAACAATAGTCGCCTTCCACTTTGGTACCTTCAAGTATACACGTATTATTAAGTAAAATATTTCAACAAATTAATAAATTGTAATTCTTTATTAATGTGGTAAATACGGAAAGTTTTTCCCACGAATTCATATGTTAACTTATTTATAGAGTTTTCTATCAGGTGACTATTGGAAGATTAAATAGGGTTGGACTGAAAATAAAAAAACAATTTTGTACTATTTTTTTTTTATTTAATTACTTATTTACAACGTTAAAATCATTCAATAATTAATGCTGTACAATAAATATATAAATCGCTTAATGATTTTATCTTTCATTTTAAATAAAAGATATATTTTACATGCATTCGTTATTGAAATAACAACAATAAGTTTATTTGTTAGTACAATTTAAAAATACTCGGTTCAGATTTAATTTTAACTAAAGCGGTTTGAAGTGATCAATCGCGTTTGTCAATTGTTATGCTTCAATTGCAATTGACAATCGCGATTGAAATATCAACCAATATTTATTTTTTACAACTCTGATAAATTTAAATGAAGTGTGAGTGAATTTTTTGGATTAGAACTTTATGTTCTTGTATTGATGTCTATAGAACAATCAATATATTTAGTTTGGGTTATATATGCAAGTCGCATATAAATGTATGTATGTAAAGCCGCGTCTCCTGCTCGTGTTTCTTCGAAACATTAGACAAAAACATCGAAACATTGGGGCGTGGCCATACACATTTTTGTATTCGTACACAATGTTTTTTGTTTTCCGTGGTCGACGGAAAAACGCCCCAATGTTTCAATGTTTTTGTGTAATGTTTCGAAGAAACACGCGCAGGAGATTCGGCTTAATATGTATATAATTGTTTTGATTTGAATCATAATAACAAATATACTAATATTTAGTTATTAATAACATTTTTGTGCATAATACTAGTGATATATGTTACATAAATATTTTATTTTATTACACAACACAAGCGTGAGGGACAAGCTTGATTATTCCTTTCATTTTATATACAATATTAAATCTAAGTTTTCTTTTATGTTTATAATCTGATCGTTTATAATAATGAACTACAATTCTTTTTCAAGCAAAGATATTTCATATAACTGGGACAGATCATTAGAATGTATACTTCGAAATAAATTAGTAAACATATTAGGCTATATCAGCGGTTCTCAAACTTTTTTGGCGAAGGAAAAAGCCTTAATATAATTATAAAAAACTGATTTATATGTATTTATGAATAATCATATTGCAATGTAATATTACGTAATATTTAGATGTAACCTTATAATCCCTCCATTTGGTAGGTGTTTTTTGCAGTATTTTAGCCCTAGGGTTCCGCGGAACACCACTTTGAGAATGGCTGGGCTATATGAAATATCTTTGGTGTTATGTAATACGTAGTTATATTTTTAGATCATTCTATTTTGGCACGAATACACTAACTATATAATTAGTTTGACAGAGCGTTTTTGCTTTCAAATATACTATAATCATTTTCATAAAATAAATTAAAAAATAAGTTAAATGATCGTTGTACGTTGTTTTTAATAAAAATGTTGCTTATTTTAATTCGCATATATTTAGGGATATGTTAAAAAGGTTAAGGATTTTCTTTTCGTATAAAAATTATAAATCCATCTCAATGAGGGATATGAATAAATTTGATATGTTTTTTTTGATATATAAATAATAAATTATATGAAATCTCGCGAGTTTTTATAAACAATTAAAAACAATAATTGAAAGGATATCGTGTTTGAAATCAGACAATCTGTAACAACAACATGGCCGCTATGAAAGTATCTCTCCAACATTTTATCTGCTTACCGCCTGAAACAATATCAAAAATTATTACCTGATTCTTACCTTCACCTAAAAGTATATTTTTATTATAATAGATTTTTATTCCATTAAGTACTATCGGCAAAATTCAAGCTATATCAGTTTAGAAAATAATCGCCTAATCTCTCAGGGTTTTAAGACACGCCTTCTTTATTTTTTTTGCCAATTAGAGACGTAAATGTAATAGTGAAATAAACTATTATTGGTAGGCAAATAAAAATAGCTCTTAGTGATACAGATAACCTTTTGTTGATTGTACATAGAAAGTAGTTTTTTTTTAATTATTAGGATATAATTAATTATATGTGTAGATATATGTTTTATTTATTTATTACAATACTAGCTTTTACTCGCGGCTTCGCTCGCACTTAAGTCATTAAATAAGCATCAGAGATCATTTCAATAGAAGTGAATCAATATGATTCAAACAGCTGATACTATAGTCTTTTTTTTTTCTTTTATATATTTACTTTTAGCAAATGGGCTCCAATAGAGCGCTTTTACTCGTCAATACATGTACAAATATAAATGAAATAAGTCAGTTGGAAACTATAGTAAAAAATAATTTATTTTTACTTATTTTAATAAAAAGTATCCTATGTTACTTCTAGTACCTCCACAAATATGTATACAAAGTTCCATGATGATCGGTTAAGTAGTTGTTGCGTGAAAACGTAACAAACAAACTCACATTCACATTTATAATACTAGTAGGGATTTTAGTAAATTAATTTGAAATGTAAAAACATATGAAAGGCGAAATAAAAAGAAGTCGCTTGGAAATTCTCTTCCGTGGTTTCAACTGAATACAAAGAAATATTGTTATCTACTGAATTGAAAAGTATGAGCGAGTATGCACGTATTTGTCGAGCTATGAGAAGGCTGTCCTTATCATTTTCGGTCCGCCGCCCACAGAGGCAACTTACAATAAAGCGTAACCGTGAGCTACCTACGTTTGCTACTGGGGAATGCAGATTTTCACATTGAATCCATTTTGTAATAAATAAAATTTAACTGAATCAAAAGTTTTTATGCGGCTTACTATTGCTTTTATTATGAAATGAAATGAAATCTATGAAAATAGTTTATTAGCGTAGACACTAAAAGCGTGCACTTGCTCATCGTTAGACTCTTACCATGACTTCGGAAAGGCGTATGACGAGAAGAAGACCACAAGAAACTCGTCAATCATAGCCTAATAAATAAATAAATTTATTGAGTTAATCCGTTTCATATGGGTTGCAGCTATTTACCAAATTTTTAACACTCCTGCCTAACACCAATGTTAATAATAAATGAATTATAATTCAGTTTTTTTTGTTAATTATTTTATGTACAGGCTATGATTGACGAGTTTCTTGTAGTCTTCTCGTCATACGTCTTTCTGAAGTCATGGTAGAGTCTAACGATGAGCACGCCTTAATAAACAATTTTCATTTAATTTCATTTCATTTCAAAGAAGCGCTTTCGATAAATCCCTTACTAATATAAATGTGAAAGTGAGTTTGTTTGTTACGTTTTCACGCAATAACTACTTAACCGATCATCATGAAACTTTGTACACATAGTTTTGGAGGTTCTAGAAGTAACATAGGATACCTTTTATTAAAAAAATAAATATTTTTACTATATTTGTTGGCGATCACAACCTCTTTTTGATTTTTATAAATTATATTAAGTTTTATAAAAAATACGACTGTCAATGTCAAGCAGTCCTAATAAAAACTGAAAAGCGAAAAGTGGATTTTTCTTTTGCACGAACTCAAATATACAATATATTGCGAAATAGCAGCAATAATAGTTTCCAATTGACTATAATTAGTATGATCTCTGATACTTATTTAATGACTTAAATGCGAGCGAAGCCGGGGGTAAAAGCTAGTACTTCATAAAACAGTTTCAAAAATAAAGCCATTGATATGATCAATAATTTGATCAGAGAAGTTTTTGCGGACGAGCGCGTCAAGAATTGATTGTGAGCGGTCTCGATTGAATATTTATTAGGGTTAAGTGTGTATGCGAACTCCTTGAATCTTTAATATCTATTTGGGGAAGAGACTGGCGTGTGTTTCAGATTCGAGATGCGACTTCAAAAATGTACTTTTTCTTTTGAAATGATTTACCTTCCACAAATGGATACGGTTTTATTAGCATACTAGCTGTTGCCCCCGACTTCGTTCGCGTAGTAATGAAGGTATAAATTATTTTTTCGTATTAAACATACGACAGTGACGCCATCTGTCGAAAATTTGTCGTACCAACTCAGAAACCTTCGTGGGCTCAAATGCACAGTTTGTGAATCTATAAACGACTTACAGACAAACATTCATTTTTATATATATAGAAGGTATTATTTTTATTTATTTAATAATAATAAAAAGCTTGTAACTAATTATAACTCCATTCCATCTCCTTCAGTCCCACAAGAGTCATTTACGGTTTAAATTCTCGATTTCGAATGAATTATTTAAAAAACAATAAATTACAAATATTTTAATAACCGTTACTCTATATTGTAAGTGTCTATGCATACGTGTATAATAATAATAATAATAACAAGTTATTTATTGTACCAAAAACCACAAAAGGCGAACTTAATGCCTTTAGGCACTTTCTGCCAGTTAACCTTTGGGAGATGTGAGCGGTGATGTTAATAGTACAGAAAAATAAAATAATACACAAATAATACACAAATAATTTTGATTATTAATAAATAATTACACCAATAAATATAAATTAACAAAATAAATATACTAAATAATTATGACAGAGTATAGAGAAAGAGTTAGACATAATTAATTGTTTCAGGCGTTACTTTGCGGAAATCCATATTAAAGGAAATTATTTAAACTTATTTTGCTTATAATTCCCGCTACAAAATTCAGTAATTTGTCTCGACGCGTTTCGCCACTTCACGTATCCTGATGATGCCACTTCACGTATCCTGATGATGCCACGTGAAGTGGCGAAACGCGTCGAGACAAATTACTGAATGTTGTAGCGGGAATTATAAGCAAAATAATTTTAAATAATTTCCTTTAAAGAGTAAGACCTTAACTAAAAGCCTTAAATTAAAACCATCGGGAGTTAGTTATTTAAAAATTAGTGGAATATAAATAAATAAATAGATAGCAATGTAACGTCTCCAAAAAGTGTTACAGATTCATGGTGTGAAGCCTCACCGCGCATTTTAGAAAAGGGGACATTTATTTTTTAGCAAGACCGAAGTGAAACTGTATTAATAATTCAGGAAATTGTTACAAAAGAATACAAAGCGGTAAGTAAAGCCTCTTGTTTCCTGAGTGAGTTACTTTATGGGACGTTTCGGGGCATATTAAAGGTTCCCCCTCAGTATTAGATTTCGTGGAGCTCCCTTTCCGATACGATTTTTATGAAGTGCAAAATTAATAATGGCGCCAGCTAAATTATATTTTGCGATGATTTAATGAAATTTTTATCCTCAACATTAGCTATATCCTGACTATAGATGGCGTTAGTATTGTTTAACAACGTCGGAGCATTTGGTCACTTCAATTATGTATAAGGATTTTTAATGTGAAAAATAAAGTGTGGTTCGACACGGTGTATCTAGAAGTGTGGTTTTATTTACTGCCTCGTGTGACATCGTGCGACGTTTTTGGGACTTGCACAATGACATTAAAAATGAATGGAAATCAAAAAAGATATATGACGAGAAGTAATCACAAGAAACTCGTCAATCACATAAACCCTTAGCAGCTAAAATTAAAGAGTAATCTAGAATGATGAGTTATGTCATAATGAATGGAAAGCATATACCTGAGACGTGATGCGGGTGCGGCGCGCGATACACGTGGTGTGCGGGCGCATCTCGCTCGGGCTCGTGGTGTGCGCGCACGACTCCGGCGCGCTCGTCGTGCGTGCGCGAGTCGCCCGTGTCGCTCGCACCGGTGTCGGCTCGCAGCAGTTGGGTGACACGTGTCGTGTTGCGCGGCCGCACACCTGCAACACGTCTCGGGCTCACTACACAAGCGATGATGGTGTCGGATGTAGCGGGGGGAGGGGGATTTATTCAAATTCAAATGTTTTTATTGCATGTCACAATTATAATAATTAAGATGTCAACACAATTCAGTGTCAATGTGACACCCGGTCAGGGCACAGCAATATAATAATACAATTTCAATTAATTATTTAGTCTTATTCACTGTTTCAAATCATTGAAGTACCTACTCGTCAATTGAATAGAAGTATTTTAATTCCAAATATGTTTTTAATTTATTTTTAAATTGTATTAGGTTCTTATCACATTTAATCACTCTTGGCACAATATTACTTCACCATTTACAGATAGTCACAGCATCATGCCATAATAATTGCCAACCAAAATGGAAGATAAGCAAGATAATATTTAATTGGAAAAAAAGGATAAAAGTAATTTAACAATTATATTTTAAAAATTATACATCCCTCACTTAGGTATTAAAACATCGATATCTTTTCTATGAAAGCTATCATTTTTCATTAAGGTAACGCCAATCAATTCAACTGTAGGTTTAAAAATAACTACACAAAGGTTTCTAATGATATATATTTATAAGGTAAAGGGCCCAGTTTCTGACACTTTAAGAGTGATTCTAAGATTATCATAGGATAACTTATAAAAAATTTAATGTGAATCAATAATGTTTTATTTTAAAAATAAGTTGGCGATTTCTTGAACAGATTATATGCGTTAAATAATTTTTTAACCAAATTAATAATAGAAATTAATATTTTAAAAATTAAAGTTTAGAGACCCAGTTTCTGACACTCAAAATTTATTTTGTTGTAGTTTCTGACACTAACAACGGCCTAGTTTCTGACACTCATTTGAAAATTATTTTTTAGGTTACATACTATCAAGTTCCAATTTAAAACAATAAATGATATTTTATTTACTCTACAAAATATTCAACATTAATTAACTACTGTAATTAAAGAAAATTATAAGACAAAGAATCACTATAAACCTAAATAAATATTTTTACATTTTATGGAGATGTCAACTGTTCGATCCTGGTTCTTTCCTTTCTTAATCTGGCGCCAATTTGGCCCACACCGCGCATCAGCGCAGCCCGTTTTGCGCGCGAACTGCAAATCTAGTTGGTCGCGCCTGCACTAAAAATCGAGTTGGCCGCGCCTTATGAGTGTCAATAACTGCAACATGCCAATAAAATTGAGCCTAGTTATTGACACTCATATTTTAATAATAAAATATTGTTTTTAATGATATTTTAATATTTTATAGCGAAGAAAAGGCTATTATTAATCATACAATATATAATTATATATGTTTTTATACTTACATGACTGTTAAAACGCGTATTCAATATACGGACACTCTTACGTCAATAACTTAGACTACAACTGAAAAATCGCTTCGACCGTCACTCAGGGCCTTAAATATTTTTTTTTTGTATAAAGTTGTTTTGTTTATAACTATTGCTATTATAAAATCAGTACTTAATTAAATTATTTTACTTTTGGAAAAATTAATTAACTTGTATAAGAAACATTTTTTTTTAAAATTGAAATTAAAGTGAAAAGTGTCAGAAACTGGGTCAGTGTCAATAACTGGGCCTTTTACCTTATGCCAAGTGTAATAATTTCATTAAAAAAAATTGACATAACAATCTAAAAAAAACTCTTACCTTCTTTACTTCCACCACCACTCTTCATTTCTGTCGCTTTTGGTGAAGTTGAGGGCATTGGTATTTCTGTTAAAAAAAATACATAAATAAATTTTAATTAATATTGGCTTCGGTAAAAAATTCATAAGGAATATTAGCGACAATTTCTATTACATATGATGTGTCTTCAGGCCTCTGCTATCCAGGCTTCAGGAGAAAAGTGTCAGTCCAAAGTAATACTTTACTATCTGTAAATTCGACCTCGCATCCAGTACAATGGTACCTCCACATACAAACTTATTATGTAAAATGCGCATACTAACCATAAAGTCGTATAGAGCCTTCAGTTTCCCCGAGAGAATTCTTCGATATACACCTGTAGTTGCCAAAATCACCACTCTGCAAACTTCTTACAGTTAATTTCATGTGCGCTCTGAAAAATAAAGCTCATTTTAAAAATGCTTTTTAAGCTCCATGAGATCCATCCAAGATATAGAGATATAGAGCAGCGGTTCTCAAACTTATTTGGCGAAGGAAAAAGCTTTAATATAATTATAAAAAACTGATTTATATGTATTTATGAATAATCATATTGCAATGTAATATTTAGTTGGAATATTTAGATGTAACCTATAATCTCCCTTTGGTAGGTATTTTTTGCAGTATTTTAGCCCTAGGGTTCCGCGGAACACCACTTTGAGAATGGCTGATATAGAGAACAAGTTAAAAGAGAAGAATACAGGATACCTTATTACAGGATCTACAAAATCGCAATTTTACAGGAGAGTGATAGTTTTTTTTTTTGAGTACATTCTTCATTATTATATTTAGTATCTTAAAAACTACTGAATAAATGTTTTATTCTTGCGCTGGATATTTAAATTTTGAATGGTATTTCACAAAAAAACAACGAAAATTGTTAAAATTTTAATAGGAGCCGATGATACAAGACAAAAACATTATCCGTAAAAATCCTACCAAGTTATTTTGATGTTAAACGATTCATTAGGAGCTTAATAAGAAAATAGTTTCCAGGAAAGCCGGGAATTGTTTTGGACATTAGGAAATAGTGGATTTTCCTCTTTGTTCCGTCATCAGAGCTCAGATCGAGCGAAAACTAATTGATTCATAATCTCAATTGTGTATTAGTTATTTTGATTCTATTAATAAATATTATACAAAAATGTGAGCCGCCACGGGACGCCTGGCAGATGTGAAACATCGAGTTTATTCAAGTCATATGCGTAAAAGACAAGATTATAACAGGAACTAATTATTGCTTAATGGAAAAATTAAATACTATGAATTTTTTTTACAGAAAATGGTGACTATTTATTTAAGAAACATTTATTTATATTAAATACAAAAATTAAAAATTCGAAAACTTCTTAAATGATATAGATTTCAGAAATAACTCGAAATTCGTGTATGACATGAGCGCTTAAGGCATGCTTATTTGGATTTTCCAAACTTTATACACTAATAATTAATCAGATTTGATCATATGCATATAGGTATACTACATATGGATTGCATGTATACCATAGCCGCCACGCCAACGATCCGGTTTATACCCGCGCACAATAGATGTTTCACATCAATAAAGTTTTCTGTTCTGATATAGCAAGTAAGATATAAGGTACAAAGACGGTGTGAAAATCACAGCAATCACAGTGATTTCTAAAAATTACAATGATTATCATCATCATCAGTGAAATGAAGCATTAGTAGCAGTGATTAAAAAATAGCTCAATTCCCCAAGTCTAGTACAACCAAGTAGAGTAAACTGTACCTAATTTATAATGCCTGAAAATTAAAAATAGTCTGTCTTTTTTGTTTACCGTTCTTTTATCTTAAATTTTAATTACTTTCCTTTTAATCCTTACTTCATTATATTTTAATACTATTTTTCGCTTTAAGAGATTTTTAATGACAGCTGCATAGTGTTGTAATTTGTTTTTAAATTTAAATACTTTTATATCTCGAAAATCTTTAAATAAATAAATAAATTCTTTATTGCAAATTAATGCACATAGGCGAGCTTAATGCCGTCGGCATTATATACCAGCTAACCTTTGTCGGTGTGAGCGTTTATATTCGGCGCAATGAAAAGAAAATAATAATAACTAAATCTACAATAATACATACATTATATAAAATAATAAATAATAACATATACTTAAATACATACATATTTATGAAAAAAAGTTATAAGTGAATTAAATAAACAAAAGAATTTAGAAATATTTTGTTTTTAAGATAAAATGTTTGGTCAGAAGTCTTTTAAAAATATCTTTCATGAAATACTAAAAAAAAGTTTTAAGAAGCTACACAAATTGCCAAAATTTTGTTTCGATTACTAATCTAAAGACTTGCGGTGATTACGTTACTTACTCATAGATGGCAGTGTTTAAATTGTAACACGCAAATGACATAAAGGTCGGGTCTGGACTCGAGAAAAAATGCGTTTTGGAAAAACCACCCTGTATGTGTAGACACGTGTTATCATGATGTCACATTCAATTAGGTTTGATATCGTATAAGGGTAGGAATATTTAATTATAAGCAATAACTGAAACCACTGAGTTCAATAAAGGTGTAGCTTCAGATGATTGAAGGTTAAGTTAGGTTAGGTGATAGTGCAGAACTTATTGGAGACGGGTTAATTAAATTTGTTGAGGATCAATGTCAAAGGCTTTGATTTAATACTATTAACATTTTGATAGTGGTTTTGCTTTTCATACATATTGGTTTAGCATGTACTGGAGGATTCACTGGAAGGCTTGGAGATGTAAACGTGCTATTGTATAAATCGCGTTATCGATGAAAACCTTATAGCACAGCGAAAAATTAGTCGTCGAAGCGTAGCCGAAGCGATCACACGTATCTATCTATGAACGAAAGTTGATGGAGGTTATTTTAGGTAATATAGCGGGAATTATAAGCAAAATAATTTCCTTTAATATGGATTTCCGTAAAGTAACGCCTAAAACAATTAATTAAACTAAAACCGTGTCAAATGCATCTAAACACGACGTTGTAAGCATTGAGGTACAACGATAAATATTAATGATTTGAATAAACGTAATATTAATTTGAGAAAACTAATTCACTCAAATAAATTTAATATTAGGCTTCCATGAGATGGTTCTCTACTAGCCAGGTTATTAAGACAGATTTCTTTAAATATAACCCTTTAATTCCAGGGTCTCTTTAATCCTATATTAACCCGGAAGTATTTCAAGTTTACTTCCCACCAAGTCCACCTATTTTTCATACGAAGAAGTGTAAAACATTTTAAAATAGGTATTTTAGTGAAAATTTATTAATTAGTAACAAAAATAATAAAATGATTATTGCTGCAGTATACGCGACATTTGACCCAGTAAGTAAAAAAGGGCTTACAGATACTAGAACTACGAGCCGGTAAATATGACCTATTTTTACCAACCGGTCAAAATGACCAGATGACTTGTGCGTGCAAAGTATTAAATATAATTCAAGAAATTGATTGTAGAATTGTAAATAATAGAATCGTTTACAAAAAATAACGAGTAGGGTTGTATATAAAAGTCTTGTGAAGAATTTTTGAAACCGGTCATATTGACCGGTTAGTAGTTCTAGTGTCAAAGTTTCAACTTACCGATATGAATTCTCGTCAGTGGTGATGGCGTATTTCTTAGTTGGTAGTACCATCACATTATCATAAACCCAATATGATATCGCTCTTGGATGAGCTTCCGTATGACACTCCACTGTCACATCAGTTCCAGCTGGAGCACCAACCAGTTGATTAGGCACCCAGATCATTGGTGAAACTGTAACCATGCTAAATTAATATGTATGTGATATTTAAAAGGTTCTCAAGTATTGATAAAGGTTACCATAGAGTATATCATTAGGAGCGAATTTTATATACGAAATTTAATTCTAAACACCTGTAAATATAGATCTTATTGTCAAAAAATTTAATTTTGTTTTTTATGTTTGTGATGCTTTTTTTTTAATTTTAAGTACTTTTGTAATTTTATTAGAAGTGTAGTATCTATCCTTTTATCACCTTGAGCATGCCGTCCTATCCTATAATTAAAATTTCATTTAGTTTATATAATAGTAGTCCTTTTTATAACATGTAGTTCTAATGTAATTTTGTAGGTAGGCTTTATAAATAAAAAACAAATACAGAAATGATTTATTAGAAATATTTTGCTATTTTTGCTTATTGTTTTACTTGGTTATGACAGACAGATGTTAGTAATATGGTTATAAATTATGGCTTCTTGCACTATTACTGAGGTTTAAACCTGACTGAAAATAAGTTATTATTTCATATTGAATTTGAAATTCCAATTTTAAAATTAATGATGAATTAAAATAGATAATAATATTAACGAGATGAATTATTAATTATTAAAAAAAACTTAGAAAAGAAACGTAAGAAGTCTATTAATAGTTTTAATAATGAAGAATCTGTTCCCCAAATCGATATTTGAAATGAAAAGAAATTTAAATATAGACTTTATTGACAAAGCTATAGGCTATATATAGGCTATGTTTCTTGTGTGAAAATTTTCGTGGGAGTGCACTGCACCAGCGCTCTTTAGGACGAGCCGCCTCTGGTAGAGTCTAATGATGAGCAAGCGCACGTCTTTAGTGCTTATGTTAATAAACTAATTCAATTTAATTTTATTTCATTTCAGAGCTAATAAATATTTATTTACTTTTTTTTAGTAATTAGGCTCCAATAGAACGCTTTTACTCGTCAATACAAATATAAATGTATTAATTCAATAATAATCGATTTGATTTAGCTGCTGTATACTGGCATTGTCCATTTATATACTATATACCCGCGGCTTCGCTCGCATTTAAGTCATTAAATTAGTATCAGAGATCACTTCAATAGAACTATAATCAATATTTTACTATAGTCAATTGGAAACTATAGTAAAAAAATATATATATTTTTTTAAATTAAAAGTATCCTATGTTACTTCTAGAACTTCCAAAAATATGTGTACAAAGTTTCATGATCGGTTAAGTAGTTGTTGCGTGAAAACGTAACAAACAAACTCACATTCACATTTATATTAGTAAAGGATGTAATAATATAAATGGAAAGCATATAAAAGGACGAAGTGTGTAAATAGCAAAGATGAAGAATTACATTGAAAAGTAATAGCAAGCAATTTATAAAGTACGAAAGATGATGAATTGTCGTCAGAAGTTGTCGGATCGCGGCCGAACACCGACGAGTCTCGGAACGATTTTTCACATAGCGAAAGATAATAAAATCCCCACTTTGAGAATATAATTCACATTCCAAGACTTTATGGTCGCAATTTTCACGAGAAATATTACTCATGCCTCTCATCATATATGTACTTTCATACTCCACGACAATTTAAAATTTATATCAATTTTACGGAGCTGCTATAAAAGAGTTCGTAATTCGCGAGTTAAATGAATTTTTCAGTATTCGAAGTCGCTTTGGGTTCGAGACAAGCCTTGAAGCCAAGAAAAAACTTGTTTACACTAATTAATGAACAATAGCGGCTGGTCTTGTCGAGAACTCTATTTCGAATTACAAAACAACCCCAATGATTCCAATTGATTGCGAATTTCCATAATTTATCTCGTTCGATCGCACCTCCGTCGTTTTATTGTCCCAAATCGCGTCTGGGGGGCTACTCAGGCGCACGAACTTCGGTCAAAAATACTGACATTTCCTAGTCAAGAACACTTATGAATTCGTAATCATTCACGAAATTACGGATTTGACAGTGACGTCACACCGGATAGGCCACACAATGCTTATTTTACGGACATTTGACAGGACTTTTAATGAGCTTATGTGTCAAAATTCACATAAACTATAGAAGTGACGGTCGTATCACGAAACTTCGGATATGCCTAAGTAGCCCCCCTGTCTCGTTAAAAGCGTTTGTATTTTGAAAAAGGTCGAAGGTAATTTTTGCAGCCGCAATCTTCCCTTCATTGTGGCGGCCGACACGAAAAAATATTATCTTTCAATTATCAGGTCCCGAGCGAGGCAACTCGAGGCAGCTGCTCGACGTAATTATAATGGAAAATAGAGGACTTGACTTACTTAAAATGTTCTGTGATTTCGTCGGATAGGGCGTTGTTTAATCATTCATTGCTTTCCGCAAATTAACATTAGTAATATATTCAGTATCTTCAAAGGAGTTTTGAAAAATAACATTTTCACTTTCAATTTGCTGTGCGTTAAATTGGATTCAAGCAAAACTTCATGAATATCTTAATATCAAATAGCTCTTTTATATTTATATAGGTTTTCTTAAATTATTCCAATAAGACAATCTATATATATAAAACTAGCTTTTGCCAGCGGCTTCGCTCGCGTTAAGAAGTATTATTATTAATTAGGTTTAGTTTGTGTGGCTTTATTTTTGTTTAGCGTGTGTAAAAACGTCTTCATCACAGTAACTCCAATCTTTAATTTCAGTTCAATTAGTCGAAAATCTAATAAGATTTATACAAACTTTCATCTCCTATTTTATCCCTTCAGGGGTGGAATTGATCAAAATCCTTTCTTAGCGGATGCCTACGTCATAACATCTACCTGCATGCCAAATTTCAGCCCGATCCGTCCAGTGGTTTGGGCTGTGCGTTGATAGATCACTAAGTCAGTCAGTCAGTCAGTCACCTTTGAGTTTTATATATATAGACTCAAAGGTGACTGACTGACTGACATAGTGATCTATCAACGCACAGCCCAATCCACTGGTCGGATCGGGCTGAAATTTGGCATGCAGGTAGATGTTATGACGTAGGCACCCGCTAAGAAAGGATTTTGATCAATTCCACCCCTAAGGGGATAAAATAGGGGATGAAAGTTTGTATAAATCTTATTAGATTTTCGACTGATTGAACTGAAATTAAAGATTGGAGTTACTATGATGAAGACGTTTTTACACACGCTAAACAAAAATAAAGCCGCAAAAACTATACCTAATTAATAATAATACTTCTTAACGGGAGCGAAGCCGCGGGCAACAGCTAGTATTTACATAAAACAATTTTATGTGGCTATTATAAAATAGATATTTTCGTAACTATGGTCACATCAATGTTGTAGAATTTCGTATAAGATTATTTAAGGTGATATTAGTTGTTTTTTGACATGAAGGTTTACGTGTGAATTAAAATTTTATAATTTCTTAATGGGCTGCTGCCCGAATACTCGACAATTCTAAGGCTAATAATAAAAGAAGATAAGAGAAGAAGATTATTTAATTGTAATTAAAATATATTTAGCTTAAAAGGATTTTTTTTGACATGAACATTTACGTGTGAATAAAAATTTTGTAATCTTTCATTGGAGGAAATTTCAAAATTATTTTGCTTATAATTCCCGCTACAACATTCAGTAACGACGAACTTCGTTGAAGCGAAGCCGAAGCGACCGCACGTATCCTGATGATGCCACGTGAAGTGGCGAAACGCGTCGAAACAAATTACTGAATGTTGTAGCGGGAATTATAAGCAAAATAATTTTGAAATTTCCTTTAATATGGATTCCGCAAAGTAACGCCTGAAACAACAATTGGGTTTTTGCCCAAATACTCGACGTTGGCAGAATTGTCTTCATTAGACATCTGAAGAAATATATTTACAAAACATAAATTAAAACTACACTCGTATAATATACTCACATTCGACGTCGACAATAATCCTCTTGGAAACTGACGGAGGTACAGCATTCGTTGCTATGCACAGATACGCGCCCATTTCAGTGCGACTGATGCGCTGTAAGCTCAGAGTCTCTCCTTCGTACACCGTCACTGCAACCACATGTACTCCGTTATTGTATTCGTTACAATACACTAATTATTACACATTTATTAAAAGAGAGGAGTTTCTTAAGAAAATATTAATATATAATTGTTGTAAGTTGTAACCAATAGAGCTAATGGACTCTTGAAAATTATATTTCGACTATATTACCAATCTCTTATAATCTAAGCACACACATCCGTTCCCATTCGCAACCAACATCCAAGTCCTCATTCGCAGGTCCCTAACGTTCCTCTTTTGATTCATTCTAAATTCAAATTGACAGATTTATTTATAAAAATTTACACACTATCGCCGCAACCTCTTTTCTATCATGCGACAATTGTTTTTACTTAAAGTTTATAGAAATCATAAGGCTTTACTACTGACCATACTAATGAAGATGACAAGCCTACTTACATGCCTCTGCTCTTGTATCGTTCAAGCTTACAAGACGCCAGACGGAGTGCGGTTCCTAAGCGGATTATAAATACAAGTATAGCCTAGTACATAAACCCTAATTAAAATATCATTAGCGCAATCGATGATGAACTACTAAATGCACGTACGGCGTCAATATTCAATAATTAATTTGATAATGTCATCGATAGACCGCACGAGCTCGCCTCTGAGCTCCGTCATCCCTCGGGGAATGGGCCATTACGAGATGAGAGCGACAATTTCAGATACTGACCAATTCGATTGGTACACTTATTTAATTCAAGGTTATATAGGTTTATGTAATCACTAGCTGTTGCCCCCGACATCGCTCGCGTAGTAATGAAGATATAAAGTTTAATGATGTTTCATACTTCAAGGCTGCCTTTTATGGCAATTTCAAAAACAACCTTGGGTTTTACATTATTGTAGTTTTAGTAAGGACCCTTATTTTTTTCTGTAATTTATATAGCCTATACCAGCAGTTCTCAAACTTTTTTGGTGAAGGAAAAGCCTTAATATAATTATAAAGAACTGAGTTATATGTATTTATACTTTGAGAATGGCTGGCCTATACTGATCAGTGATAATGTAGCATTCAAATGGTGAAAGAATTTTTGAAATCGGTCCAGTAGTTTTTGAGTAATTTTGTTACAAACATACAAAAATACAGATCTTTTCTCTTTATAATATTAGTATAGATCACAAGGACGACACATCGAAAGGATGAAGTTTGATCTAACACTGGGGGTCTACTCAGGATTCAGCTATTTTGTAATCGTAAATATGTGAATGAACAAAAGGCACATGTAGTAGTGAGCGTGTGAATTTAACATGTGAGAGAAAGAATTTGATTCTTAATATATATTAGGGTTTGGATACTATATATTGTATCTTGATTATATACTGGTCGCGCCGTTTGCTGGGTTTGAATTCAAATAACACATACATACACATACCCACCTGCACCACTCACAAACTCGCACATACGCATAAACTACCCTCTATTACCCCTACTTTCCGCACCCTTTCCTGAAGCCTATCAGTCAGCTGAAGAGTTAGTTGGAAAACGAACACCGCAAGGCGATACACGCCGCCACCCTCGAAATAATACTCAAAACCGCGTAACCCGTCGTGTCGAAAAGTGTTTGAAGATAGTGTAAACCAGCGCAATATACAGTCCACTTGAAAATCCGAGGAGATCAGCGAGCTACATCACCATCAGGTTTGACTGATTTTCCTTGCACCTCCTTACCGCATAAACCGCCGCAACATTGGTCCATCGACCCGTATACCTCACATCAATCCGCAAAATTACACTACAAATTACACTTTTCAATAGACACTACACATACATTTGAATATAAAATGTCTCGCCCAAAAACCAATACCTCGACAAACTCTGCCATGATTCGCGTTTTAGAGAAAAAACGGCAATCATTATTCGCCATAATACAAAAGTGTTATGATTTAAGTAAATCGATAGAAAAGGATCCCAGTTTTATTCCTACATTCCTCGAATCTGCAGTGACCATAGACGAAACAAAAGAAATGTTCGTTAAAACGGTTGATGATTTAAATATGGAGTGCGCGACCGTTGACGCGGACTTCGACCCCGACTTCAGATATCTCGAAACGTTAAATGATATTTACAGCAAAATCAAATCTCAAATTAATAAATACGGGAATCTCAAAAGTAAACCTCGTACGGATACAACAGCACCCGTTGTTGTGCCAAAGGTGGAACTACCGCCGCTTAAAATCCCAGTATTCAACGGGGAAATAAATAACTGGAATATATTTTATGAAAACTTTAAAACTCTAATACACGAAAATCCCAACCTCTTAGACTCGCAGAAAACACAGTATTTGGTCGGTCATCTGTCACAAAGGGCATTGTCCGTTGTTTCAGGCATAACACCCAACGGTGATAATTACAAATTAATATGGGAAACTCTATTGTCTAAATATCAAGACAAAAGACAAATCGCCTCTAACTACCTCGAACAAATATTACAGTTCAAACCGTTTTCACAGGCTTCATGTGCCGCGTTGGACACATTTATAGAGCGCTTCTGTTCAGCGGTTGCAGCACTGAAGCATCTGCAAATGCATGATTTGGGCGACTACGTGATCACTCATATCGCTTTGTCAAAACTCGACTTAGAGACCGTAAAGTCATTCGAACAACAAAACAGCAAAGAAATACCAACGTTTGACAAATTACATGAATTTGTGATGAATCACTCGAAAATGTTATCGCGTAGCAATTTATATAAAAAACCCGTAAACAATACCGCTAAACCCGCTCCCTCAAATATTCATAGGTTATCACAAAACAAGCAATTGTCAATCTGAAAGTAGTTGTTTCACATGCCACAGAAAACATCACACTGCTATTCATTTAGACAACAAAATTCAGAACGCTGTAACTCGTTTAAAACCGGTTTCC